>JAWQFJ010007617.1:0-74156 GCA_034096865.1 Theodoxus fluviatilis
GCATGATGTTTTCCACAAACGACTGTTTCAATACTGCTTTACGAAATCTGGCGGACAGAGGCAGGTCAGGGTGATGCAAATTCCTTCGTTTTATACGCAATTAGAGCTTTGTGTCCCCGGCATGTTTTCTGTTTAGATGTTTGAGGCACAAATACACCGATTCTGTTTATACGCGTCTGGAGATATGGGGTCTAGAGACGTGAGTGATTGAACTGTACATATGTATAGTACCTTGAAAATTTCTTAAATGGATGAGTATCAAGATACCAAAATACCACGGTATTGGGAGACTGGAGGTATCCACCTGCATATCATGCGAAATTGCGGTCATGAATATTGGCTGAAACTGTTGAAAATGGAAGACTTCCAGATTACCCAAATTAGCATACAACATGATGTTTAAATGCAGTTCATCGCACTAACTGGCACAATTAAGTCACGTCCCTTTTACTTGATATGGCTTTGAAGAACAATGACACACACACGTGTATCGAGGAACGAGTTTCATCAAGACACTGAGGGAATATTTGATAGACTAATTTCATGAAGGCCTGAAAATAAAACTGTGGATAGTGTCGGTTTTCTGTATCTCGGCTTCTTTAAAAATCGAGAGCGTTTCAGAAGATGGTTATGCCATGTACATGAACGTTTTAGAGAGGCATATCACTCCGTTTTAGATTTAAGATAAGTGCATTCATGTCCATAGATTACGTTCTTTACTGAAGTCGCGATTTTGTGCCATTTTCTGTCCATCAAGAGCGAAATGAGATACACTTTTTCGTTCAAAATTCCATCATTTTGCATATCTTAGAATAGATACATAAGTTCTAGACACAACAGTGATATCCAACCCAATGCCTATGGATATTTTAATCGTCCGCAGGATGAAGCTTGATTTAGAACTTGGCCAATGTGTATTTTGCTTTCAAAAGAAGCTATACTGTATGAGGTGCAGAATGAACTTCATCCTGCGAGATGACGAAGACCAAGAGAAATGTGTGAAGAGTTCAAAATGTTTTCCAACCATGAAGGTACTTTGATTTGCATATCAGGTGAGACAACTTTATTATTAAACCACAGTCTCTCTCTCTGTCTGTCTGTCTGTCCGTCCGTCCGTCCGTCCGTCCGTCCGTCCGTCTGTCTGTCTGTCTGTCTGTCTGTCTGTCTGTCTGTCTGTCTGTCTGTCTGTCTGTCTGTCTGTCTGTCTGTCTGTCTGTCTGTCTGTCTGTCTGTCTGTGTCAATGTCTGTATCTGTCTGTCTGTCTGTCTGTCTGTCTGTCTGTCTGTCTGTCTGTCTGTCTGTCTGTCTGTGTGTGTGTGTGTGTGTCAATATCTGTATCTGTCTGTCTGTCTGTCTGTCTGTCTGTCTGTCTGTCTGTCTGTCTGTCTGTCTGTCTGTCTGTCTGTCTGTCTGTCTGTCTGTCTGTCTGTCTGTCTGTCTGTCTGTCTGTCTGTCTGTCTGTGCGTGTGTGTCTGTGTGTGTGTCAATGTCTGTATCTGTCTGTCTGTCTGTGTGTGTGTCAATGTCTGTATCTGTCTGTCTGTGTCTGTCTGTCTGTGTCTCTGTCTGTCTGTCTGTCTGTCTGTGCGTGTGTGTCTGTGTGTGTGTCAATGTATGTATATGTCTGTCTGTCTCTCTGTCTGTCTGTCTCTCTGTCTGTCTCTCTGTCTGTCTGTCTGTGTGTTTGTCTGTCTGTCTGTCTCTCTCTCTCTCTCTCTCTCTCTCTCTCTCTCTCTCTCTCTCAAGAAGATGTTCAGTCTAAAGAAATACCCTAATTTTGTCAAAGAACAAATGTAGGGATAGCCGTATGCGATTTAGATTTGAGATAAATGATTTGAAAATTAATCATTGATATGTGCTCTGTTACGAGTTAGCTTATTTCTAATTCGGGTCGTTTATGAATAAATTATTCTAGGGATTAACTTCACACTGCCCACTCGCAACTCTTCTCACACAATTATCAATCAGCGATGGAACAAGACTGAAAACATGGTGAGGACATAGATCATAATCAAAACACTTTAATTGCTTCAAAATCAAAATCCTAAGAGAGCGCTGTAAGCGGTAATTAGGATACTAATAATAATAATTATGCAACAATAAGTATTCGGAATCTAATTCCCCATATAAAATAAAGGTGGTCTGCCAAATCCAATGAAATGATACTTAACTGACGAAGGTGCAGGTTCAGCCAATCAGCGGTCTCTTTAGTTGAGTTCGACGGTGGATGTGACGAACGCACGTGGAGGGGGAAGGGGAAGGGAAAGGAAAGGGGAAGGGGGAAACCGGTGCACCGCCAGGCATCTTCACACCACAATGAATTAAGAACACTGGAATTTTCTCCACCCAGTGGACTGGTCAGTGGAGGGGTGAATTCTCTTGCTTACGACGGCAGGCGTTGGTAATCCTTCTGTGGAACGAGACGACTGGAGTGAAACTCTGGGTGCTGGTGCAGACGTTTCTGGGGAGAAGGTGAATCGAAGACGAAGACGTTCACAATGGCGGAGCATGTGGAGAAAGCAGACGTCCGTCTTTCTCAGTGGTAGGGGTGAGGCAAACTCCGCTTTCGTCGGGAGAAGCTTCGTGATGTGGAGAGGAGACGATACTTCAGTTCTGTCTTTCGCAGTCGTGGCTCTTTTCAGAGGTAGTCGAACTTTTCTTCATGAGACGGGCTCTCGATGTAGAACGGCTTGCGCACACATTCGGTGGCTGTCTTAGGATAACTGGACTCGCGCGCGCACTAAAGGCGCCTACACATGTACTGGTTGTCCCCCGGTTTTGCTGCCGATCCGGTCAAAAATCGAAACCGTGGACTAATCCGGCACGGTTCTTGTGACTAGGGCTGGCTCTATTTTCCCGACCCCTCCGGACCGGTTCATATGCCCGGCAACGCGAGATCTCGCGTTGTGGCGACTTAGTCGCCAATTTTAATGGCGGACGCTGTCGTCGCTTCAGACAGGAAAAGGTGTATTTGGGGATACTACAAACCAATCCAAAGAAAAGGTAAGCCATGAACATCATTAATTTATCAAAGCTGTATGTTGAATGCGTCAGTAGGTCGTGAAAGCTTCAACTTTTTACAAATCGAATGCAGGTCAAGGCAGATCTACGCTTCCAACAATATCATTCAATCTGCTCCACCCGCTTCGTTGCGTGTTCGCACATAAAACGCTGTATTTCGGGATACTAGAAAGCCCATCCCAAGAAAATGTAAGCCATGAACAGCATTAATTTATCAAAGCTGTATGTTGAATGCATCAGTAGGTCGGTAAAGCTTCAACTTTTTACAAATCGAATGCTGGTCAATGCAAATCTACACCGGCGAAGAATGTCGATCGCCTCCGCTCCATCGCGTGTTCGCACAGAAAACGCTGTATATCGGGATACTAGAAACCCCATCTCAAGAAAATGTGAGCCATGAACAGCATTAATTTATCAAAGCTGTATGTTGAATGCATCAGTAGGTCGGGAAAGTTCTGCATTTTGCATGTACGTCAACGCGTCTGTTGTCATAGGCTCACCAAAGGGACGTAACTCTAAATTCTGACTTTGCTTCGCGTAAATGGACATCGCTCCAGTTCGCGGTGTGGGTGTAATCGTTGCGTGTGGCTGTCAACCCGCTTTTTGCACGCACGGTCAGCCGAATCGGGAGCAAAACCAGCTTGAAAAACGTAACGTGTGTAGGCGCCTACACACGTACCGGTTGTCCCCCGGTTTTGCTGCCGATCCGGTCAAAAATCGAAACCATGGACTAATCCGGCACGGTTCTTGTGACTAGGGCTGGCTCTATTTTTCGGCCCCGTCCGGACCGGTTCACATGCCCGGCGACGCGAGATCTCGCGTTCTGGCGACTAGTCGCCAATTTTAATGGCTGACGCTGTCCTCGCTTCGCACATAAAAAGGTGTATTTGGGGATACTAAAAGCCCATCCAAAGAAAAGGTAAGCCATGAACAGCATTAATTTATCAAAGCTGTATGTTGAATGTATGAATAGTTCGTGAAAGCTGGTACATTGTACAATTCGCAATGCAGGTCAAACGCATTCATCTACACGCCAAGAAAGCATGTCCGCGGATCGACTTTTATCGTTGCGGCTTCGCATACAGGCAGCTACAGAGTTCACGTCGAAAGCGAGTGTTGGCATTAATTTATCAAAGCTGTATGTTGAATGCATGAATAGTTCGTGAAAGATGGTACATTTCACAATTTGCAATGCAGGTCAAACGCATTCATCTACACGCCGAAAGCATGTCCGCGGATCGACTTTTATCGTTGCGGCTTCGCATACAGGCAGCTATACAGCCTTCACGTCGAAAGCGAGTGTTGGCATTAATTTATCAAAGCTGTATGTTGAATGCATGAATAGTTCGTGAAAGATGGTACATTTCACAATTTGCAATGCAGGTCAAACGCATTCATCTACACGCCGAAAGCATGTCCGCGGATCGACTTTTATCGTTGCGGCTTCGCATGATACAGGCAGCTATACAGCCTTCACGTCGAAAGCGAGTGTTGGCATTAATTTATCAAAGCTGTATGTTGAATGCATGAATAGTTCGTGGAAGATGGTACATTTTACAATTTGCAATGCAGGTCAAATGCATTCATCTACACGCCGAAAGCATATGTCCGAGGATCGATTTTATCGTTGCGTCTTCGCAGACCTACAGCCTACACGTCGAAAGCGTCGTATCCATGGCTCAGCGAAGGGACGTAACTCTAAATTCTGACTTTGCTTCGCGTAAAATGAACATCGCTCCAGTTCGCGGTGTGGGTGTGATCGTTGCGTGTGGCTGTCAACCCGCTTTTTACACGCACGGTCAGCCGGATCGGGAGCAAAACCAGCTTGAAAAACGTAACGTGTGTAGGCGCCTTAAGGGGTTTGCAGGGGCTTTTATTCTGGCGCCCAAAGGCCTCAGACCTTTCTGTCCAATCACAACACATGTAGGGTGTCTTCAGTCGTAATCTCAAACAGAGGGCCAATCACTGATCGGCTATATAAGTACTTATTTGATCACATGTTGTCTTCAGTGCAGTTCTCATCAATCCACCAACCGAACACCGTCGTTAGGCGAACTCCAATGTCCCATGTTGATTGGCTAATTACAATTCTCTAGTCGTTCTGTGATTACTCACTGCTTGGAGTTGCAAAGCACTAATTACTGATTAATTCATACACCAGGCAAGTGTCAGTGTTCCTTCACCACTCGCCTCTCATAAATCTTGAATGCATTCTACTGCAATCATAAGGTCGGTAGACCACCTCACACCATCCTAACAGGGTTGGCAGCCACACTAACCCACCCCACTGGTTAATAAGCAACAATATGGCAGACACCAACAAGTGAGGAAGGGTGCTCTCGCCATTTGCTCAAAGACAAAGAAGAACAAAAATGTCCATTCGGCAATGAAATCGAAGGTGAAGAACATTTCTTCCAATACTGACATAAGACGTAAATATCTCGCACAGTACTAAAGTGACAACGTAAAGAGGACATGTAGTATCCTGGTGAAAGGATGCAATGTAAACATGTCAAGAAATGTTGCTATGTACATTTACTATGCTTTGGAACTGCGAGAGAAGATAATTAGTGCATATTCCAGTTCTGACTAGTCTGTAGATGTCATGTCCATCGCATGAGCTTCATGCACTTCAGTTCACAATAAAATCACGTACAATCAGCTCGAAAGGACAATGGTAGATATATGCAAATGTATTTGATATTTGTCGATGCTTGTTCTCCATGGTTTAGTATTTTCCCTTTTTGTTCCCTTTGTACATGTGTGTGGTAAACCACAAACTCTCTGTATGGGCTGTCGGCCTGACAATAAACCAGTCCATCTCTCTCTCTCTCTCTCTCTCTCTCTCTCTCTCTCTCTCTCTCTCTCTCTCTCTCTCTCTCTCTTCCTCCCTCCCTCCCTCCCCCCCCCCCTCTCTCTCTCTCTCTCTCTCTCTCTCTCTCTCTCTCTCTCTCTCTCTCTCTCTCTCTCTCTCTCTCTCTCATTCGCGTGAGAGGCTTCGGCGAGGACGGTCGTATTGTGACCAGCTCCGATGTGAAGGCTACCTCTCGCGGATGTAGTTGCTTCTGGACTCCTATTATATGCCAAGACTGCGCACGTGAACTCTACGACAGCTCTCTGTGAGTTTCTTTGCTTGTGTGCGCCACTCTAAACTTTTTAACTTTTGTGACTTGTTGCAAAAGAATAGCACTGTCGGTCGGTGGAGCACACAGCGTGCAACTTGTGCAACTCGACGCATCCGTTCACTGCTGCTCTTGCCATTCTAGATGCAAGGCTATTGCAGCAACACAAGGCCTGCTGTGTACAAACTTTTAATTTGTCGTGTATTCGCGAGTAACCCTCGTGGCTGTTTTTGTGCTACATTGTGTTTCTTTTGACTGCGATGGATTGCTTGACAAGGACCTCAGATTGACCATGAAGCCAGTTGCTGAACATTTGCAGTGCTATTCTCGCGGAATGTAATGAAAACGTTGAGAATTTAACATGTATCTTAATTGAACGATTTAGCCTACTTATTTTATTTATTTAAAACGGGAAACATTGTGAAGAGAAACTTTGCCCAGAGAGAACTACGCACATTAAAAATGGGTGTTGACATGGAAGTGTGCCGAGTGCGAATCGGTACTCACTATTGTCGAGTCCGTGAAGTGCGGGCAGGACCGTGCAAAGCAAGAGGCAATGCAAATTGGAAGCCGCCAAATGAACGTAATTCGAAGCAACTGTGTGAACCACGGACGGGCGTTCACTTGTCACTTGGCAGGGGCAGGACAGTTACTTGTTTTATAGCCCTGTACGTGTTGGTGCTCTCCGCGTGTGTTTTAAAGCCGCGGCTGCCTGACAAGAACCTCCATGATTTGTCAGCGCGAATGTTACTGGCAGGTGATATTTCCAGAAATCCTGGTCTTGGTTCCGGAGACAACTTCCACTTCCAACCCATGAGCTGGCTGGGCTACTGAAACAACAGTGCATAATGAGCTAGATAGCATATACGACCAGCTTAGGCACGCACAATATCTTTCAACGTGGGCTTTAGGTCTTGTGCAAAGAATGTGGTCAACGATACATGAAAACGAGAGACAATGGAAGGCCCACTGCAACAGTCTGGAAATACAGATTGGCGTCTTGCATCATGATACTTTCGCGCTGAGAACCCAAATGAACTTTATGCAGTGGGAGGTCCAACGATTAATCCCCAATGCCAGGATGCACGAACTGAGACACCTCCCAGAAAACGCTAGTACCCTGGTAGTGACAACCCTGAAGGCGTAGGGCACTGTGTTGATTATCGGAAAGGCAGGACTGACCGTAGGGTGCAGAACAAAGACCTACATACCAGCCGGAGACGGGTTGGTAGGGGACGCAGAACTCTGTGGAGGTGCCCTTAACTGGTGATTTTACTCAGAATAAGCATTCGACACAGGAGCCAACGTGGAACACGACCCATGTCCGACTGACGATACCAGGTGTTCACGGCAGATGGAGGCTCCATCAACGGCTCCCGACACTGCTACGTCTCCCCATTTCCTGAACTCAAGATCGTCCGACCCACTTCCAGTGCTTGACCACAGCTCGCTCGATGATTGTGCCCTGTTGACGCCAGTGTTCTCTGCGCGAGCGGACAGTGGGAACAGCAACCCAACGGACTAGCATGTGCATGTGCTTGTGCGTGTGCGTGTCTCTCAGCACAAGAGATCCAGAACCGCTGGCAACAGGACGCAGAGTACAATGCTTGAGTGGCTCAACAGGACCAGAAAGCACGCAGACTCCAATGACGAAAGGAGGTGCACTGCTCAACGGAGGCGCTGCCCCAGCGAAGAGAGGGGATACGGAGCGGCAGTGGTGAGACCTGTCGATTCCACGAATACGAGCACAGATCCTGGTCCGGCGACCAACGACTGTGTTCGGCCACAGACGGGTGTGTGGAATGGCAGACTGCGGAGTCCAGGGGATACACGAAGCTCAGTACAGGAGTGGATGAGAACTGAGGAGACTGCCTCAGTCTCCACCGGGTGTGAAGGGAGCGACTTGGCGGATGCCCTAGAGCCAGGGGTGAGTTACATCACAGCAAATTGTCTCTGTTTGCGGTGGTAGCATACCTGATGAAGCGGCCTGTGGTGACTTCACAGTCACAGCGGGGTGTGTGTCATGACATATTAAGGAGTGTAGCAGAGACCTGCCCATCCCGCAGTGTTGCCAGCGACCTCTTTGAGGATTCTTCAGAGCTCTCCTGACGTCCTCGCCGACGGCCTGTCTTAACATGTGGTGCAGACGGGCAACAACGCAGAGGTACACCTTTTTTCTGGAATCAAGATATTGTGCTACAACATGGAAGGATTATCATCAAGAATTAATGAATCAAGTTTTTAAAACTATGTTACCCCGTTTGATGTGTGCTGCTTTGTAGAAACATTTACAGCAGAAAACTTCGGTTTTACTATGCACTTTGATGATTACTATGTGTTCCACTCTCCAGCTATCAAACTTGCCCACCATGGCAGGAGATCTGGAGGTGCTTTGATTTTGGTGAAAAAGTCTATCATACGAAGTATCGGAGTTCAAATGTTCCCACGACAGTATGATAATTTCGAGATTTAGGTGTGGCAATAGGGACCCTATCATAATTTGTGTGTACATTCCTCCAAGAGATTCTCCTTACTACAAAGATAAAACTGTTACATGCAATATGGTCTTGTTTGAAGATGAGCTCTTACGAGTACAAGAACTTTTCCCCAGTGCATCAGTGTTAATATGTGGTGACCTGAACGCCCGAACTGGCTGCTGGAATGTGCACAGTGACTCGGAGGATGAAGATGATGGGTGGGTCCGGGACAATTGCTTATGTTCAGAGATAACTAACACCCGCCAATCCCAGGACTCCAGCACGAATAAGTTTGGACGAGTTCCGATTGATTTATGTAAAGTGCATCATCTGTGCATTTTTAATGGAATGGTGTCTGGCGACAAAGTAGGCCGTCTTACGTACCTTTCCCAGCACGGGGACAGTTCATTGACTATGGTTTAATATGTATGAGTAAATTTAATCTTGCGCTTCATTTTAAAGGAGAACATATTATTTTCTAGCCACATGCTTCTTGAGATTGGTATTGAAACGAAAGTGTACCATCGGAATCATTCAACCTTTTTGGGGGAGAAGATATATAAATTTATATGGGATGCAGAAAAAATTGAAGCAGTAAAAACTAATAATTATAAGACTCCTGAATTTAGGGCAAATATTAACAAAGCTCACCAATTGTTAAATGTTGACATCGATGATGCCTCTGATTTTCTGAGGCAGCTTATGTTATCTAATGCTCATTGTATGTACCGTACAATCAGAGTAGCATCGTCCATGGTAAAAAGTTCATCAAAATGGTTTGACATTGAATGTAAATGTGCCGAACAAAATGCCAGAGAAGCACTACGCATTTTTTCAAAAGTCCCAAGCTGATACAGATAAAGAGAATTGTGTACGGCTCAGAAATAAATACAAACGACTTATAAGGCTGAAGAAATCCGATTACTACAAATCATCATGCCAAACCCTTAAGGAGAATATCGATAACCCCTGCAAGTTCTGGCAATTGGTTAGACATGCCACAATCAGGGCAACAAAGCATATTGACGTACACCTAGGAGATTGGCAAACATATTTTCCAGATCTCCTGAGTCAAAATGCGTGTGCTGATGAAATGTGTGGGATTAAAGTTCAATTGGTATTAGCAAAGTTTAGCTCAAAGAGGGCACCAGGTATTGATGAAATCTCAGGGGATTATCTAAAACTCCTAGCCGGATCTGTAACTCATTTTCTCACGGAACTTTTAAATTGTCTTTACGAAAGCAATACTTCCCTCGCAGCTGGAAACAATCTATAATTATCCCAATATATAAAACAGGAGACAGATCTGACCTGAAAAACTACAGAGGAATCTCCCTTTTAAGCACAATAAGCAAACTCTTCATGTCCATCCTGACAAATCGATTAAGATATTGGGCCGAAGAAGAAAATAAGTTTGGTTTTGAACAGGCCAGTTTCCGGGTCGATCACTCTACAATCGACCACATTTTCACATTGTACTCGATGGCGGCGAAAAGTGTGTATGGTGGAGGCCGGGGAAAACTCTACGCTGCCTTTGTGGACTACCGGAAGGCATTCGAATCGGTGAATCGTCCATGCTTGTGGAATGTGCTGGAGAAATTAGAATTGTATTTTAAAAAGTTGAATATGCTGAAAGCTGTCTTCGCACAGGTTACTGCTAGTGTGAGATGGAACGGTACCCTGTCAAATCCATTTGTCTGTTCAGTCGGCGTGAGACAAGGTGCCGTCGAGTCTCCCATAATTTTTTGTCTCTGTTTCTTGTATTGCTTATTACGTAAGCGACCATGGTCGACACGGTGTACAGTTGCTACCAGGAACGAAGGAAATTTTCTCACTTTTGTTTGCTGATGTTGTATTACTGTCAACTACACCAACTGTATTACAACGCCAGTTAGATAACTTGAGCAATACATCTAAAAGACTTGGTCTGACGGTGAATACAGAGAAGACAAAAGATATGGTTTTCCAAAAACTGGGTTTCTTAAGCGAAGATGGGTCTTGAATAACAATGTTCTAGAGGTAGTCAACAGCTACAAATACCTGGGTTTCCTATTGACTACCAAACTTTCAATTAGCACTGCTCTTGATAGCCAGTGAGTAAAAGCAAAACAGAAAATTGTCCAGTTGCTTAAAACCCTGTGAAACTTGCATAGAATGAGCCCCAAAGTATTTTTCAAAATGATTGATGCCCAGGTACAACCAGTTTTGCTGTACGGCTCGGAGCTTTGGGGCACAAATAGAAGATCAAATGTAGAAAAGGCATATTTGTTTGCATGCAAGCGCTTCCTGAGTATAGACATTGAGACCCCAATAGCACGTGCTATGGAGAATTAGGACGATGCCCTTTGTTTATCAATAGCACAGTTAGAGCAGTTAAATACTGGATGAGACTTTGTAAAATGTCAGAAAGTAGACTCTCAAAACAGGCTTACTTAATGATGTCAAAAATCAATTTGCCTGAAGGGAGGAACTGGGTAAGATCAATTGAAAAAACATTATTAAACCTTGGATTTGCATATATATGGCAGAAAGGGGGAACTGTGCATGAAAAGACGTTTTGCGTTCTCAAAAGCAACGTTTAGGTGACTGCTATCTACAAGAATGGTATGAAAAACTCTGCAATAGTGAGAGATTTACTCTCTACCGTTCTTTCAAATCCCTACTGCACTGTGAAAGTTATCTTAGTGACATTAACATTTAAAAATTCAGGGATGCTTTTATACGCTTCCGATTGGGTAGCAATGGTCTCGTAGTAAACGTGAGGTCAAGGGTTGAAAATGTAGACTTGCATTGTCCATTTTTTGAGAAGGATGAAACTGAGACTAACTTTTACTTGAATGCAATGCATATACTGATTTTAGATATAAGTATCTTTCAAGAGATGTGCCCCAAAGCGGGTATGCTTGCGTGTCCAGTTTAATTGCAGGCCGCAAAATGCGAAAAACGAGGGATGTCGCAATGTTTGTATTTTATGCTTTTAAACGTCGAGCAGAGAAAATGTTGCATAGATAAAGAATTCATGTGTTTGTCTAATGAATATTGCAGTTTCGCGCTTGTGAAAGCATACACAATTTCATTCATTCTTGAAAAAATTAATAGGAAAATCTATTTAACTGTACATATAATCCAACAGTGTAGTCATTGAGACTTGACTTGCAGGGTATTAATCCAGTAATGAGTAGTGAGCACACGACACTACTTGTAGTCTTTAATTTCGTTTGTAAATGTATTTCTTGTATAGTTATTCATTGCTGTAGTGTTTTAAAGTTCGTAAATATATGGTAACATCAGATGGGTCGTCGGCCGAATAAAAATCAATCAATCTCTCTCTCTCTCTCTCTCTCTCTCTCTCTCTCTCTCTCTCTCTCTCTCTCTCTCTCTCTCTCTCAATCTATCTACCTATCTATCTCTCTATCTCTATCTCTATCTCTCTCTATCTCTCTCTCTCCCTCTCTCTCTCTCTCTCTCTCTCTCTCTCTCTCTCTCTCTCTTTCTCCCCGTTTCCCTCTCTCCCTCTCTCTCTCCCTCGCTCCCTCCCTCCCTCCTCTGTGTGTGTTAGCATTGCTAAGATGGAGTAAAAACAAAGGATGCAGTGAGAAGTCATATTTGTGTTTACTCATATAATTATCATGTCAGTATGTGAGCAAAATTGTACATGCTTTCATGAATGTGTTTGTTCATTAAGTGCATATATGCTTGTACATGAGTATGTACTCGGAGGTGTGTGTGTGTGTGTGTGTGTGTGTGTGTGCATGCATGCATAGGAGTGTGTCTGAATGTAGTTATACGCTTTTCACTTAGATTGTGTGCATATTTGCGTGCGGCCGCACCTGTGTGTGTGTGTGTGTGTGTGTGTGTGTATGTGTGTGTGTGTGTGTGTGTGTGTGTGTGTGTGTGTGTGTGTGCGTGTGTGTGCTGGATGTATGTCCGAGTTTGGCTATCTGTGTACTTTGCTAGTATATTTTGTATGTGTGTGTGTATACATCCAGGTTAAGGTTTTAATATAAACATTAGTGCCCTTTATATAATTTTCAAAACTGAGGGACTACCATACTTACGGTATATATGTTTCTACGAAGGGAAGGAGATTAATTTGGAGCTAACTTACGATGATATTTTAAAAATTTAAACGAAACTATCTTAAAAATCTGCTACACATAACACAATAATGCATTGCTAGTGTACACAGATGACAAGAAATGACTGTACAATCATGCTACAAATTGTTTTTCCTCTTTTTCCATAAAAGATACCAATAAATGGGTAATTGTGCTGCCGAAAATATAAAAACGTCTGTGTCCTTGGAAAGATAACGGGAAAAGGGCACCATATTTCCTAGTAAGATGTCCATATGTCATTGCGCAATGTGACAATGCCGTCGTGATGAACTCAGTGATAGTTTGTTTGTGGAAACTTTCTCAGGTAGTGTTGCAGAATAAGAAAAGGCTGAATACACGTAACAACATACAACACGAACTACCGACAAAGTAACTCTTACAAATCTCCGTGTGTACCTTGAGAGTTTAAGCAAGAAGACTTAAGTTTATGACTTCTCGGATTCTATAAAGCAAACGCAACGGTCCATTTTCTATCAGTTAAATGTTACAGCATCAGAGAGATCACACATGTTGCTACAATAGTAGCATCTCATGTGCTAGGAACCCCTGAATTTGCATTTCTGATGTACGAGTACTTTCTCGTAGTACTAAATAAAATAAAAAACTAAACTGCAATTAAAAACGATATAGGCGAATGCGAGCCGACGAAATCGCCATGACGTAATAGGTATATCTCCGTGGTTATTTATAACATGTACATGTAGGAACGGTACACAAACCATTCGTTTACAGTCTGTTAAACATTAAAGCTACAAAGCGATCGCACATGATGCTACAACAGTAGCATCTAACGTGCAAGGTACCACCGACTTTGCGTTTCTGATGTACGAGTACTCAACTTACTCGTAGTACTTAACCAAATAAACTCGACAGCAATTAAAAAATAGATCGGCGAAATCGGCTGGATCGTAGTCAGCAGCCGCCTAACTGGCACAAAATGTGATAACACTCGTCCCTACATGTTTCTTTTGTAATCTTATTCTTTTTCATCCGTAAATGACACTTTCTGGAATGATTACAAAAGTACGAAAATCTTTATAAATGCGTGAAATGGGCTTCACAGCTTGATGCCAGAGTAGCGTTCGTGATTGGAAGGGCCGACGAAATCCCCCACGACGTATATCCCCGTGGCTATTTATAACACCCACACGTAGGAACGAACCACATTTTAATCTGTTACACCGAAACTTGACGCAAGAGACGTTCCGGACTCTTGGGGAGGGAAGCAAGGTGAGAGACTGGGAAAGCACTGAGACCCCACGGAAGTAAAAACTCGGTGACAGATAAAACAACCGAGAACAAATCGGACATTTCTCGGGTTGATTCTCACATTCTTCATCCCATATATAAATCTATGAGTCTTTCTATAAACTTTCTTCTGGGAACAAATAAAAAGCAATTCTTCAAAACCACAAGTCTTCTTCGAAGTAGATTGCGACAAATCGTTCACATCAGTGACGCTTTCCATTGCACATCTAGTACTTTTGTATCCGCCGTTAGAGATTTGTCCAAATCGTTTCGTTCCCTACCCCTCCATTTAATCAAGCACGACCAAAAGCAAATGTTGCACTCTTCTCTTGCAATAACCTGTTGTACAGAGGTTCTCCGAGCTTGCGCCGGGAAGTCGAAGTTCACAAACGCTGGTGGTTGTTTTCGATCAACTTTATTCACGCACCGGTCGATACACAGCGGTGACAATCAGTAAACAACTTCGTCCTAACAACTTCACTATACGCCCAATGCTGCAGAGGACTCACTCCTTACAAAGGAGGACTCGTTTATCTTCTAGTTAAGCTCTCACCTTAACTCTGTCGTATCTGCTCTCGTGTGTCTCCCTCTCTCGCTTTATCACGCTTTATATATATCTTAACACACGTTCCAGAACTTTCCAGAAGCTAGTACAATATACCCGGTTATGAGGAAACTTCACGAATGACGTCACGTGACACAGCCAAGACAAATATAGCCCGACTCAACCAAGTGACCAGGTAACTGAATTAGCGGAGAGACTGATGTAAACAGACCGATTGCGCGACGATCTTCCCGTTCCCTCTAGATTCTTCACAACACAAACTCGTAGAGGGTACTTCTTTCTAGACATGCCCAGCTTCTTGCAGACGCAGCGACTGCTCATTGTGATGGCCGTAAAGACACTCCTCAGCTCTATCTGTTCGTTTCATGTTTCTTTACACTACATGTATACTGCCTTTTCGCAACACAAAACGTGGAGAGATTTCCTTGAAAGGAATTGTATGTTGGAATCCCTTCCACTGATGGGCCACACTAGTGGACTCGTCCAAGGAAAAGGGTGCGATGTTGGTCGTTTAATTCACACTGACTCCCACACAGAATGACAACCAAATTATTCTGATGTGTGCTCGCTATAACTTACATACGCAATCTTGAACGGCTATTCCACCCACAGAATGACAATAAGTGTGAATAATTGACCAACTGGTGTACACAATGCGCTTTCAGATGTATTGTGTTACGATGAATATCATATTTGCAGCAGTTGTCAAAGCGATTCGGCTCCGTTTCGAGCGTAAACGCCTACGTAAAAACGCAGCCAATCAGATGTCGTGGTCTGTCAGCATAGTGGGGTCCGCACCCCTCTCCTCGGACGAGTCCACAAGTATGGCCCATCAATGGAAGGGATTCCCATGAATTTTTTTTCTCTGTGTCAAATACTGCAGACGTTTACATTTCCTCGATAACTCACACACACACACACACACGCACACACACACACACACACACACACACACACACACACACACACACACACACACACACACAGTGGGCATACATGTATCTCTACTTCAACAAAGTGTCCAAGCGATTCAATGTGAAATTGGCCAATCTCTTTTTATGGTCATTCATGGTTTACCTGAAAGCCAACGCAAAGCCCTTTGCGTCTTGCAGGTTTGCGCCGTGGAGCTGCGCTGGGCGTTTGGATCCACGGGTTTCAATACGTACACGTGTGCAAGCACAAACGTACGTCTAACTGCTCAATGTCGAGCACTTGTGGTAACGTTGCCATGCCGTCATTACACTCAGTTCTTTGTGGAGTCTTGTGTTGGTCCAGCAGACGGTCCAGTGCCTTCGGGTTTGTGCTCGTGTGCTCCTGCCTTCGTGTGTGCATGTGCTCGCGTGCTCCTGCATTCGTGTGCTCGCGTGCTCCTGACTGCCTTCGTGTGTACGCGTGCTCATGCCTTCGTGTGTACGCGTGCTCCTGCCTTCGTGTGTGCATGTGCTCGCGTGCTCCTGCCTTCGTGTGCTCGCGTGCTCCTGCCTTCGTGTGCTCGCGTGCTCCTGCCTTCGTGTGTACGCGTGCTCCTGCCTTCGTGTGCTCGCGTGCTCCTGCCTTCGTGTGCTCGCGTGCTCCTGCCTTCGTGTGCTCGCGTGCTCCTGCCTTCGTGTGCTCGCGTGCTCCTGCCTTCGTGTGTACGCGTGCTCCTGCCTTCGTGTGCTCGCGTGCTCCTGCCTTCGTGTGTACGCGTGCTCCTGCCTTCGTGTGCTCGCGTGCTCCTGCCTTTGTGTGTACGCGTGCTCCTGCCTTCGTGTGTACGCGTGCTCCTGCCTTCGTGTGCTCGCGTGCTCCTGCTTTCATGTGTACGTATGCTCGCGTGTTCCTGCCTGCCTTCGTGTGTACGCGTGCTCCTGCCTTCGTGTGTACGCGTGCTCCTGCCTTCGTGTGTACGCGTGCTCCTGCCTTCGTGTGCTCGCGTGCTCCTGCTTTCATGTGTACGTGTGCTCGCGTGTTCCTGCCATCGTGTGTACGTGTGCTCGCGTGCTCCTGCCTACGTGTGTACGCGTGCTCGCGTGCTCCTGCCTTCGTGTGTGCGTGTGCTCGCGTGCTCCTGCCTTCGTGTGTACGTGTGCTCATGCCTTCGTGTGTACGCGTGCTCCTGCCTTCGTGTGTACGCGTGCTCCTGCCTTCGTGTGTACGTGTGCTCGCGTGCTCCTGCCTTCGTGTGTGCGTGTGCTCGCGTGCTCCTGCCTTCGTGTGTACGTGTGCTCGCGTGCTCCTGCCTTCGTGTGTACGTGTGCTCGCGTGCTCCTGCCTTCGTGTGTACGTGTGCTCGCGTGCTCCTGCCTTCGTGTGTGCGTGTGCTCGCGTGCTCCTGCCTTCGTGTGTACGTGTGCTCCTGCCTTTGTGTGTACGCGTGCTCCTGCCTTCGTGTGTACGCGTGCTCCTGCCTTCGTGTGCTCGCGTGCTCCTGCCTTCGTGTGTACGCGTGCTCCTGCCTTCGTGTGTACGCGTGCTCCTGCCTTCGTGTGCTCGCGTGCTCCTGCCTTCGTGTGTACGCGTGCTCCTGCCTTCGTGTGTACGCGTGCTCCTGCCTTCGTGTGCTCGTGTGTTCCTGCCTTCGTGTGTACGCGTGCTCCTGCCTTCGTGTGTACGCGTGCTCCTGCCTTCGTGTGTACGTGTGTACGCTTGCTCCTGCCTTCGTGTGTACGTGTGTACGCGTGCTCCTGCCTTAGTGTGTACGTGTGTACGCTTGCTCCTGCCTTCGTGTGTACGTGTGTACGCGTGCTCCTGCCTTCGTGTGTACGCGTGCTCCTGCCTTCGTGTGTGCGTGTGCTCGCGTGCTCCTGCCTTCCTGTGTGCGTGTACTCATGCCTTCGTGTGTGCGTGTTCTCGCGTGCTCCTGCCTTCGTGTGTACGTGTGCTCGTGTGCTCCTGCCTTCGTGTGCTCGCGTGCTCCTGCCTTTGTGTGCTCGCGTGCTCCTGCCTTCGTGTGTGCGTGTACTCCTGCCTTCGTGTGTGCGTGTTCTCGCGTGCTCCTGCCTTCGTGTGTACGTGTGTACGCGTGCTCCTGCCTTCATGTGCTCGCGTGCTCCTTCCTTCGTGTGCTCGTGTGCTCCTGCCTTTGTGTGCTCGCGTGGTCCTGCCTTCGTGTGCTCGCGTGGTCCTGCCTTCGTGTGTACGTGTGGTCCTGCCTTTGTGTGCTCGCGTGGTCCTGCCTTCGTGTGCTCGCGTGCTCCTGCCTTCGTGTGCTCGCGTGCTCCTGCCTTCGTGTGTACGCATGCTCCTGCCTTCATGTGTACGTGTGGTCCTGCCTTCGTGTGCTCGCGTGGTCCTGCCTTCGTGTGCTCCCGTGCTCCTGCCTTTGTGTGCTCGCATGCTCCTGCCTTCGTGTGTGCGTGTGCTCGCGTGCTGCTGCCTTCGTGTGCTCGCGTGCTCCTGCCTTCGTGTGCTCGCGTGCTCCTGCCTTCGTGTGCTCGCGTGCTCCTGCCTTCGTGTGTACGCATGCTCCTGCCTTCATGTGTACGTGTACTCCTGCCTTCGTGTGTACGTGTGCTCCTGCCTTCGTGTGTACGTGTGCCCCTGCCTTCGTGTGTATGCGTGCTCCTGCCTTCGTGTGTACGTGTGCTCCTGCCTTCGTGTGTACGTGTGCCTCTGCCTTCGTGTGTACGCATGCTCCTGCCTTCGTGTGTACGCGTGCTCCTGCCTTCGTGTGTACGTGTGCTCCTGCCTTCGTGTGCTCGCGTGCTCCTGCCTTCGTGTGCTCGCGTGCTCCTGCCTTCGTGTGCTCGCGTGCTCCTGCCTTCGTGTGCTCGCGTGCTCCTGCCTTCGTGTGCTCGCGTGCTCCTGCCTTCGTGTTCTCGCGTGCTCCTGCCTTCGTGTGCTCGCGTGCTCCTGCCTTCGTGTGTGCGTGTGCTCGCGTGCTCCTGCCTTCGTGTGTGCGTGTGCTCGCGTGCTCCTGCCTTCGTGTGTGCGTGTGCTCGCGTGCTCCTGCCTTCGTGTGGTCGTGTGCTCCTGCCTTCGTGTGCTCGCGTGCTCCTGCCTTCGTGTGCTCGCGTGCTCCTGCCTTCGTGTGTGCGTGTGCTCGCGTGCTCCTGCCTTCGTGTGTGCGTGTGCTCGCGTGCTCCTGCCTTTGTGTGCTCGCGTGCTCCTGCCTTCGTGTGCTCGCGTGCTCCTGCCTTCGTGTGCTCGCGTGCTCCTGCCTTCGTGTGTGCGTGTGCTCGCGTGCTCCTGCCTTCGTGTGGTCGTGTGATCCTGCTTTCGTGTGCTCGCGTGCTCCTGCCTTTGTGTGCTCGCGTGCTCCTGCCTTCGTGTGTGCGTGTGCTCGCGTGCTCCTGCCTTCGTGTGTGCGTGTGCTCGCGTGCTCCTGCCTTCATGTGGTCGTGTGCTCCTGCCTTCGTGTGCTCGCGTGCTCCTGCCTTCGTGTGCTCGCGTGCTCCTGCCTTCGTGTGTGCGTGTGCTCCTGCCTTCGTGTGCTCGCGTGCTCCGGCCTTCGTGTGGTCGTGTGCTCCTGCCTTCGTGTGCTCGCGTGCTCCTACCTTCGTGTGTACGCGTGCTCCTGCCTTCGTGTGTACGCGTGCTCCTGCCTTCGTGTGTACGTGTGCTCCTGCCTTCGTGTGTACGTGTGCTCCTGCCTTCGTGTGCTCGCGTGCTCCTGCCTTCGTGTGCTCGCGTGCTCCTGCCTTTGTTAGTACGCGTGCTCCTGCCTTCGTGTGTACGCGTGCTCCTGCCTTCGTGTGCTCGCGTGCTCCTGCCTTCGTGTGCTCGCGTGCTCCTGCCTTCGTGTGTACGCGTGATCCTGCCTTTGTGTGCTCGCATGCTCCTGCCTTCGTGTGTGCGTGTGCTCGCGTGCTCCTGCCTTGTGCTCGCGTGCTCCTGCCTTCGTGTGTACGTGTGCTTGCGTGCTCCTGCCTTCGTGTGCTCGCATGCTCCTGCCTTCGTGTGTACGTGTGCTCTCATGCTCCTGCCATCGTGTGTACGTGTGCTCGCGTGCTCCTGCCTCCATGTGTTAGCATTCTGCTGCCTTCGTGTGTACGTGTGCTCTCATGCTCCTGCCATCGTGTGTACGTGTGCTCTCATGCTCCTGCCTTCGTGTGTACGTGTGCTCTCATGCTCCTGCCTTCGTGTGTGCGTGTGCTCTCATGCTCCTGCCATCGTGTGCTCCTGCCTTCGTGTGCTCGCATGCTCCTGCCTTCGTGTGCTCGCGTGCTCCTGCCTTCGTGTGCTCGCATGCTCCTGCCTTCGTGTGTGCGTGTGATCGCGTGCTGCTGCCTTCGTGTGTGCGTGTGCTCGCGTGGTCCTGCCTTCGTGTGCTCGCATGCTCCTGCCTTCGTGTGTGCATGTGATCGCGTGCTGCTGCCTTCGTGTGTGCGTGTGCTCGTGTGCTCCTGCCTTCGTGTGCTCGCATGCTCCTGCCTTCGTGTACTCGCGTGCTCCTGCCTTCGTGTGCTCGCATGCTCCTGCCTTCATGTGTGCGTGTGATCGCGTGCTGCTGCCTTCGTGTGTGCGTGTGCTCGCGTGGTCCTGCCTTCGTGTGCTCGCATGCTCCGGCCTTCGTGTGTGCGTGTGCTCGCGTGCTCCTGCCTTCGTGTGCTCGCATGCTCCTGCCTTCGTGTGTGCGTGTGCTCGCGTGCTCCTGCCTTCGTGTGTACGTGTGCTCGCATGCTCCTGCCTTCGTGTGTGCGTGTGCTCGCGTGCTCCTGCCTTCGTGTGTACGTGTGCTTGCGTGCTCCTGCCTTCGTGTGCTCGCATGCTCCTGCCTTCGTGTGTTCTCCTGCCTTCGTGTGTGCGTGTGCTCGCGTGGTCCTGCCTTCGTGTGCTCGCGTGCTCCTGCCTTCGTGTGCTCGCATGGTCCTGCCTTCGTGTGTGTGTGTGATCGCGTGCTCCTGCCTTCGTGTGTGCGTGCGATCGCGTGCTCCTGCCTTCGTGTGTACGTGTGCTCCTGCCTTCGTGTGTGCGTGTGATCGCGTGCTCCTGCCTTCGTGTGCTCGCGTGCTCCTGCCTTCGTGTGTACGCGTGCTCCTGCCTTCGTGTGCGTGTACGCGTGCTCCTGCCTTCGTGTGTACGTGTCGCTGCTCCTGCCTTCGTGTGCTCGCGTGCTCCTGCCTTCGTGTGTACGCGTGCTCCTGCCTTCGTGTGTACGCGTGCTCCTGCCTTCGTGTGTACGCGTGCTCCTGCCTTCGTGTGCTCGCGTGCTCCTGCCTTCGTGTGCTCGCGTGCTCCTGCCTTCGTGTGCTCGCGTGCTCCTGCCTTCGTGTGTACGCGTGCTCCTGCCTTCGTGTGCTCGCGTGCTCCTGCCTTCGTGTGCTCGCGTGCTCCTGCCTTCGTGTGTACGCGTGCTCCTGCCTTTGTGTGCTCGCGTGCTCCTGCCTTCGTGTGTACGCGTGCTCCTGCCTTCGTGTGCTCGCGTGCTCCTGCCTTCGTGTGCTCGCGTGCTCCTGCCTTCGTGTGTACGCGTGCTCCTGCCTTCGTGTGCTCGCGTGCTCCTGCCTTCGTGTGTACGCGTGCTCCTGCCTTCGTGTGCTCGCGTGCTCCTGCCTTCGTGTGTACGCGTGCTCCTGCCTTCGTGTGCTCGCGTGCTCCTGCCTTCGTGTGTACGCGTGCTCCTGCCTTCGTGTGCTCGCGTGCTCCTGCCTTCGTGTGTACGCGTGCTCCTGCCTTCGTGTGCTCGCATGCTCCTGCCTTTGTGTGCTCGCGTGCTCCTGCCTTCGTGTGTACGCGTGCTCCTGCCTTCGTGTGTACGTGTGTACGCGTGCTCCTGCCTTCGTGTGTACGCGTGCTCCTGCCTTCGTGTGCTCGCATGCTCCTGCCTTCGTGTGTACGCGTGCTCCTGCCTTCGTGTGCTCGCGTGCTCCTGCCTTCGTGTGTACGCGTGCTCCTGCCTTCGTGTGCTCGCGTGCTCCTGCCTTCGTGTGTACGCGTGCTCCTGCCTTCGTGTGCTCGCGTGCTCCTGCCTTCGTGTGCTCGCGTGCTCCTGCCTTCGTGTGTACGCGTGCTCCTGCCTTCGTGTGTGCGTGTGTACGCGTGCTCCTGCCTTTGTGTGTGCGTGTGATCGCGTACTCCTGCCTTCGTGTGCTCGCGTGCTCCTGCAATCGTGTGTGCGCGTGCTCCTGCCTTCGTGTGTACGTGTGCTCCTGCCTTCGTGTGCTCGCGTGCTCCTGCAATCGTGTGTGCGCGTGCTCCTGCCTTCGTGTGCTCACGTGCTCCTGCCTTCGTGTGCTCGCGTGCTCCTGCCTTCGTGTGTACGTGTGCTCCTGCCGTCGTGTGCTCGCGTGGTCCTGCCTTCGTTATGTGCGTGTGCTCGCGTTCTCCTGCCTTCGTGTGTACGAGTGCTCGCGTGCTCCTGCCTTCGTGTGTGCGTGTGCTCCTGCCTTCGTCTGTGCGTGTGCTCGCGTGCTCCTGCCTTCGTCTGTGCGTGTGCTCGCGTGCTCCTGCCTTCGTGTGTGCGTGTGCTCCTGCCTTCGTCTGTGCGTGTGCTCGTGTGCTCCTGCCTTCGTCTGTGCGTGTGCTCGCGTGCTCCTGCCTTCGTGTGTACGTGTGCTCCTGCCTTCGTCTGTGCGTGTGCTCGCATGCTCCTACCTTCGTGTGTACGTGTGCTCCTGCCTGCTTTCGTGTGTACGCGTGCTCCTGCCTTCCTGTGTGCGTTTGTACGCGTGCTCCTGCCTTCGTGTGTACGCGTGCTCCTGCCTTCGTGTGTACGCGTGCTCCTGCCTTCATGTTTACGCGTGCTCCTGCCTTTGTGTGTACGCGTGCTCCTGCCTGCCTTCGTGTGCTCGCGTGCTCCTGCCTTCGTGTGTACGTGTGCTCCTGCCGTCGTGTGCTTGCGTGGTCCTGCCTTCGTCTGTGCGTGTGCTCGCATGCTCCTGCCTTCGTGTGTACGAGTGCTCGCGTGCTCCTGCCTTCGTGTGTACGTGTGCTGCTGCCTTCGTCTGTGCGTGTGCTCGCATGCTCCTGCCTTCGTCTGTGCGTGTGCTCGCGTGCTCCTGCCTTCGTGTGTACGTGTGCTCCTGCCTTCGTCTGTGCGTGTGCTCGCATGCTCCTACCTTCGTGTGTACGTGTGCTCCTGCCTGCTTTCGTGTGTACGCGTGCTCCTGCCTTCGTGTGTGCGTTTGTACGCGTGCTCCTGCCTTCGTGTGTACGCGTGCTCCTGCCTTCGTGTGTACGCGTGCTCCTGCCTTCATGTTTACGCGTGCTCCTGCCTTTGTGTGTACGCGTGCTCCTGCCTGCCTTCGTGTGCTCGCGTGCTCCTGCCTTCGTGTGTACGTGTGCTCCTGCCGTCGTGTGCTCGCGTGGTCCTGCCTTCGTCTGTGCGTGTGCTCGCGTGCTCCTGCCTTCGTGTGTACGTGTGCTTGCATGCTCCTGCCTTCGTGTGTACGAGTGCTCGCGTGCTCCTGCCTTCGTGTGTACGTGTGCTGCTGCCTTCGTCTGTGCGTGTGCTCGCATGCTCCTGCCTTCGTCTGTGCGTGTGCTCGCGTGCTCCTGCCTTCGTGTGTACGTGTGCACCTGCCTTCGTCTGTGCGTGTGCTCGCATGCTCCTGCCTTCGTGTGCACGTGTGCTCCTGCCTGCCTTCTTGTGTACGCGTGCTCCTGCCTTCGTGTGTGCGTTTGTACGCGTGCTCCTGCCTTCGTGTGTACGCGTGCTCCTGCCTTCGTGTGTATGCGTGCTCCTGCCTTCGTGTTTACCCGTGCTCCTGCCTTCGTGTGTACGCGTGCTCCTGCCTGCCTTCGTGTGCTCGCGTGCTCCTGCCTTCGTGTGTGCGTGTGTACGTGTGCTTCTGCCTGCCTTCGTGTGTACGCGTGGTCCTGCCTTCGTGTGTACGTGTGTACGCGTGCTCCTGCCTTCGTGTGCTCGCGTGCTCCTGCCTTCGTGTGTGCGTGTGTACGCGTGCTCCTGCCTGCCTTCGTGTGCTCGCATGCTCCTGCCTTCGTGTGTGCGTTTGTACGCGTGCTCCTGCCTTCGTATGTACGCGTGCTCCTGCCTTCGTGTGCTCGCGTGCTCCTGCCTTCGTGTGTGCGTGTGTACGCGTGCTCCTGCCTGCCTTCGTGTGCTCGCATGCTCCTGCCTTCGTGTGTGCGTGTGTACGCGTGCTCCTGCCTTCGTGTGCTCGCGTGCTCCTGCCTTCGTGTGCTCGTGTGCTCCTGCCTTCGTGTGTACGCGTGCTCCTGCCTTCGTGTGTACGCGTGCTCCTGCCTTCGTGTGTACGCGTGCTCCTGCCTTCGTGTGTGCGTGTGTACGCGTGCTCCTGCCTTCGTGTGTGCGTGTGTACGCGTGCTCCTGCCTTCGTGTGTGCGTGTGTACGTGTGCTCCTGCCTTCGTGTGTACGTGTGCTCCTGCCTTCGTGTGTACGTGTGCTCCTGCCTTCGTGTGCTCGCGTGCTCCTGCCTTCGTGTGTACGTGTGCTCCTGCCTTTCTGTGTGCGTGTGTACGTGTGCTCCTGCCTTCGTGTGTACGTGTGCTCCTGCCTTCGTGTGTACGTGTGCTCCTGCCTTCGTGTGTACGTGTGCTCCTGCCTTCGTGTGTACGCGTGGTCCTGCCTTCGTGTGTACGCGTGCTCCTGCCTTCGTGTGTACGTGTGATCCTGCCTTCGTGTGTACGTGTGCTCCTGCCTTCGTGTGTACGTGTGCTCCTGCCTTCGTGTGTACGTGTGCTCCTGCCTTCGTGTGTACGTGTGCTCCTGCCTTCGTGTGTACGTGTGCTCCTGCCTTCGTGTGTACGCGTGCTCCTGCCTTCGTGTGTACGCGTGCTCCTGCCTTCGTGTGTACGCGTGCTCCTGCCTTCGTGTGTACGCGTGCTCCTGCCTTCGTGTGTACGCGTGCTCCTGCCTTCGTGTGTACGTGTGCTCCTGCCTTCATGTGCTCACCTGCTCCTGCCTTCGTGTGCTCGCGTGCTCCTGCCTTCGTGTTCTCGCGTGCTCCTGCCTTCGTGTGCTCGCGTGCTCCTGCCTTCGTGTGCTCTCGTGCTCCTGCCTGCCTTTGTGTGTACGCGTGCTCCTGCCTTCGTGTGTACGCGTGCTCCTGCCTTCGTGTGCTCTCGTGCTCCTGCCTTTGTGTGCTCGCGTGCTCCTGCCTTCGTGTGTACGCGTGCTCCTGCCTTCGTGTGCTCTCGTGCTCCTGCCTTTGTGTGTACGCGTGCTCCTGCCTTCGTGTGTACGCGTGCTCCTGCGCCTGCCTTCGTGTGTACGCGTGCTCCTGCCTTCGTGTGTACGCGTGCTCCTGCATTCGTGTGTACGTGTGTTCGTGTGCGCGTGCTTCTGCCTGCCGTCGTGTGTACTCGTGCTCCTGCTTGCCTTCGCTTGCTCGCGTGCTCCTGCCTTCGTGTGTACGCGTGCTTCTGCCTTCGTGTGTACGTGTGCTCCTGCCTTCGTGTGTACGTGTGCTCGCGTGCTCCTGCCTTCGTATGTACGCGTGCTCCTGCCTTCGTGTGTACGTGTGCTCCTGCCTGCCTTCGTGTGCTCCTGCCTTCGTGTGCTCCTGCCTTCGTGTGTACGCGTGCTCCTGCCTTCGTGTGTACGTGTGCTCGCGTGCTCATGCCTTCGTGTGTGCGTGTTCTCGCGCATGCACGTGCGTGAATGCTAACGCAACCGTCAGCAACTGCAGCTCCAGATGTGCTGTTTTAAATAGCGTGAAAATTTGCACGCTTTCTGGCATGTTGTACGACTCTCATACGAGTAAGAGGAAGTTCGTTAAATTTCACATAGGATACTGGATTTTTTCACGATCATCTATCGCACTAGACGTTGTAGAGTTGTCTTTAGAATATTTCCTTGGGAAGATGAATAAGAGCATCCCATACTAAGTTTTCCGTCTTGTTTCGACCTTATTAATGATATATTAATGAAATTATAAGGAACAAATTGCGAAAATTGCAGCAAAAGAAACACTCCGTGCTTCAAGACAAAGAATCGATGAAGCGGATGATTTTGAAATCTAATGTATAAGCAAAACCCATTGTGACCCGTTTTCACGAACTGAGTCTTAACTCGCACGAAGCCAAAGCGCAGTAGAGGCTGACACGAAGCCAAAGCGCAGTAGAGGCTGACACGAAGCCAAAGCGCAGTAGAGGCTGACACGAAGCCAAAGCGCAGTAGAGGCTGACACGAAGCCAAAGCGCAGTAGAGGCTGACACGAAGCCAAAGCGCAGTAGAGGCTGACACGAAGCCAAAGCGCAGTAGAGGCTGACACGAAGCCAAAGCGCAGTAGAGGCTGGCACGAAGCCAAAGCGCAGTAGAGGCTGGCACGAAGCCAAAGCGCAGTAGAGGCTGGCACGAAGCCAAAGCGCAGTAGAGGCTGACACGAAGCCAAAGCGCAGTAGAGGCTGGCACGAAGCCAAAGCGCAGTAGAGGCTGACACGAAGCCAAAGCGCAGTATATATATAGAGGCTGGCACGAAGCCAAAGCGCAGTAGAGGCTGACACGAAGCCAAAGCGCAGTAGAGGCTGACACGAAGCCAAAGCGCAGTAGAGGCTGACACGAAGCCAAAGCGCAGTATATATATAGAGGCTGGCACGAAGCCAAAGCGCAGTAGAGGCTGACACGAAGCCAAAGCGCAGTAGAGGCTGGCACGAAGCCAAAGCGCAGTAGAGGCTGACACGAAGCCAAAGCGCAGTAGAGGCTGACACGAAGCCAAAGCGCAGTAGAGGCTGACACGAAGCCAAAGCGCAGTATATATATAGAGGCTGGCACGAAGCCAAAGCGCAGTAGAGGCTGGCACGAAGCCAAAGCGCAGTAGAGGCTGACACGAAGCCAAAGCGCAGTAGAGGCTGACACGAAGCCAAAGCGCAGTAGAGGCTGACAAAGGTGATGAGGGGGAATTTTGTGCATTTGGACGTATTGGCAAAACTGAATTATACATACACTTAATTTAATCGAATGTTGGAAAGTTTCTTTTCAGCTTAAAGAACACCAAAAATTTCACTTTATTGCACCTACCCATTCTAAAGTCTTATACATTCTCTTCCTCCGTTATGCATTTCTAGTTGAATAATAACAATCATTTGTTGTCAACATAAACTAGTTTCTCATTTATTTATCATTCTATGTTCGGAAATAGATTTTCTCTACCAACTGCCAAATTTTGAAGTGATGCATGCATAAAAAAGGCCTGTTGCTGAGGAAAAACTGTGGATAAAGTTGTTAAATCTTTTACCCTTGATTTCTTAAAATAGCCGCCAGCTCACCACCTCTCTTTGAGTGAGCATAACTAGTAAACATTTTGGAGTAGAAGTTTATTTTCGTATCAAATGAAGGATAAAATGTGCAAATTTTGAAAATACAAATATCTTAAAATCTAATTTTTGCGAGTTAAGATTCAGTTTGTGGAAACGGGTCAGTTTTCCTTCCCTTTCCTAATTTGCCAGAGACCCTAACAGAAATGTTGTACTCGTTACTACTCTTTGTGTCAATTCCCATGCATGCATGCCAATTGACGAAATACGTTCTCAAAAGTAATACTATTCCGAGGGGATCGAACCCGTAGCTCTTAAGATCGTGCGTGTGGATCTCGATTTTTTTTCTCCTTTCAGGTTTGCCCTGCCCCGAGGAAGCGGTACTTTTCTCCCGGCGGTATTGACCACCAGTTCTTCTGCAGAAACTGCTGTGTTGGAGAAGTGTGCAATCGGAATCTGCCTTGCCGCATTCCTCACTGAGGTGGGTGTCACGTGGTTCCTGCAGGTGGCGTTGCAGTGCTTCGTATCGTCTTGTACTCTCAACTCTGCAGCATCTCCCTCAGCATCTCCCTCAGCATCTCCCTCAGCATCTCTCTCAGCATCTCCCTCAGCATCTCCCTCAGCATCTCCCTCAGCTCCTCAGCCACAAGTTCCAGCTGACTTGTGGGGAATCTAGCCACATCCAACATTCGTGAACTTCCTCTCATTCAAACCATCCTGGTTTCATTTCACCAAAATGTCAGATTTCCTTGACGACCTCCACTGCGCTTGGCATTTCGCTTCTAAATGCGAAACACCCGTCACAACTATTGCAGGTGAAAGACCATGTCAGCAAGAGCGCATTCTGTGCATATTAAGGAATAAATGGAGTTAAATCAAGTAGAAACTCACTGCCGAAGTTTCACTTGGTTTTACAACTTTTCTCGTTCTCTACGTGTGTGTGCGTCAGCGCACGCGTCCCGGGCTCTCGTTCCCTCCGACTTGTCCAGTCTGAGCTCGTCCTGTCTGGCCATTTCTGGCTGGCTGCCGTGTGCTGTGGTGCGTGCGTGCATATGTAAGGCTCTGTGGCCGAGTGGTTAGCGCGCTGGACCGACAGTCGCTTGCGGCCAGTGGGTGCGGCGTTCGAAGCTGCGCGGTCCCCAGAGTTGCATCCTTGAGCAAGATGCTTAACTCGCATTGCTTCTCCCCACCCAGGAGTGAAACCGGGTACCTCGCAGGAGTACTAAGCACGCGCCTTCCCTACTCCTCCCCAAACGGCCCTCTTCAGGGCTACCAAACGGCCCTCCTCAGGGCTTCTCCCCGCCCAGGAGTAAAATCCGGGTGTTTGCAGAATCTTCACCTTGCTGAAGGCGGCAGACTAAAGAAAGAAGAAGAAGAAGAAGATATGTGTGTGAGATTTCTGTGAGTCTGTGTGTCTGTCTCCCCGCCCCTCCCCCTATCTATCTCTGTGTTTCTGTCTCTCCATCTTCTTTGTGTGTGTCAGTGTGTCTCTCTCTCTCTCTCTCTCTCTCCGTGTTTCTGTCTGTCTCTCACTGTGTCTGTCTCTCTCTCTCTCCTCTTTGTCTGTCTCTCTGTCCGTCTCTCGCAAACACCACCAAATCAGCCTTCTGTCAGTAACACAGCATCTGGGATGCCAGGGTAGGGGAGGCAGGGGAAGGACTGCAGGTACCGGGACTGCAGGCACCAGGCCACCATGATACAGTCCTGCCCCACTTCAGCAGTCCACCAGCCACGATCCTGGCAGTCTGGCATTGAGCCCCAAAGACTTAGTAAAAACAGGACACTACTAATAATGTATATGAAATTGAACTTGTGATAGCACCAACCTTATCGAACTGGTCTGACTTTTTGTTCATTATTGAAAATGAGTATGTAAATTTGGTACAATTCTAAGTTTGGTTTCATTTTTATTTTTCAATAATGAAGTTATCATTCTCAACCTCCACTTTCCCTCAAGGCTCACATTCAGTGAAACCTCACCTTACGACCACCTCGGCATTTAGATCACCTCTAAATTTTGACCAGTTTTTGACAGTCCCTAAAGTATTCCTATCCTTTCTATGTCTAAATTTCTCAGAAATATATATGACCACCTCGGAATTCACTTTAATGACGACCTTTTTCAGTCCCAAACAACCATAGCCTCACTATTATGACCAGTCATACTGCCAAGTGAATATTTTTGACAGTTTCCAGTCGTAACAATAGATGAACTAGTTCCATGGTCGGAAGATCAAACTCAGTTATGACAATGGCGTCCAAAGTGCCGACTCAGTGTGAGCACTGATCAAAGTAACTTCAAAACAAGAAATGCAGTACGAGTAATTCATGCGCTTATCACTTTTCCTTGAAAACTGCAACTCCAAGTTATAAATTGAGACCAATGTTTTTGCTATGAATGTATTCATGCCTGTCCTAATACCGTTTACATAATTACTGGATTCATCACTGTTGCCACATTAAACTTGCTATTTGTGGACTGGACCATTTAATTACCTATGAAGTGAACTTCGCGGTATGCCATTTTTTCATGGGCAGCGCGCAGACGCCGGGATCTGTCACTGCAGCAGATGGTTGACCTGGTCGCGGCCAGAGACAATTTATCTAACAGTTAGACTTTGGCAAGACATAAGTGCAATGCATTCTCAAGCACCAAGCGGATTTTCTGTCAGCTAAGGAAAATTGCAGGTTTTGTTCGCGACGTCTTGTTTTAAGCAATGCAACGTTGTTTGAAGCGTGATGCTGCACGTTGCGACTCGGACTGACACTTTGAAAACGGATCAGCCATTGTTCATAGCAAATACATAAACATAGATGAATGCTATGTCCCAATAAATGCAAACAATGACGCCAATACACGCACAAGATTTCCCGCAGTTTTGGACAAGCCACCTTTCTTCGCTTAAAACTTCTTTATCAGCGTAATTGTTTGCAACGCCTGTAGCAAAAACTTACAAACAGTTAGTTGAATTTAGCTGAAAAGAAGTTTTAGCGAGATAAGGTGGCTTGTCCGAAATTGCGGGAAGTGTCGCACGACGCGGCAACTACTTCGTATGATAAAAACCGCTGGCGCTGAACCTCCATGTTTTGGCCAAAAAAAAGAAGAAGATTGGGTTCGAACCCGCAACCTCTCGAGAAAAGAGGGGGAAAAAACACACACACACAAAAGCACAAAAAACCAGGTCGGGTTCGAACCCACAACCTTTCGAAAAAAGAGAGCAAAAAAAGTTTCAGCTCAGAATCGAACCTGTCATGCATGACCAAGAGTCCAATGCTCTACCAACTGTGCCATTGAAAACTGGTATGGATGTAAAGCATTTATAACGACCTTTTCCTAAACCCCCGTGGTTCGTATTTTGCACTGTAAATTGTAGGAAAATGGATGATAGCACGAACTGTTTGGTATTTCATACGGATCTAACCCATCAACGTCAATAATCTTCTCGTAGTACCGCTTTTTGGCGTCTGCTGGTAGATGTTCAACATACAACGAAGCGTTTTGGTGAAGTAGGAAAAGATAACTCGGACTTGATCTCGATTATGCAACGCATTTCGCCATTCCGTGAAATGACAAAATAAATCACTTTCTTTTCAAACCTCGATTCTGAAAATTTGATACATTCAATCGGACCTAACTTCCAGTAAGTGTGCAAAATGTCAAGGAAATCCGTCCAGTAGTTTTTGAGAAATCAGCCGTTAAGAACTTAAGTCGGAACAGACAGACAGACAGTCACAATGACTGAATGAGACATACAGAAAATATTGTACAATCCTGGAGTGGTTTATGTCCGGCAACTGGTTTTTGTAGACAGACCACGAACTGTTTGGTATTTCATACGGATCTAACCCATCAACGTCAATAATCTTCTCGTAGTACCGCTTTTTGGCGTCTGCTGGTAGATGTACAACATACATTAATCTGTTTTCCTGCGATGACAATAGTGTCACAAGAGGTCACGCCTACAAGCTCAAGAAAAACCGATGCAATACGGCTTTACGACAGCATTTCTTCACCCAGCGAGTTATAAACATGTGGAACAGCCTCCCGAATAGCGTAGTTGAGGCACCGAGCCTGAACTCGTTCAAGAACAGAGTGGACAAGCATCTACAAGGATATATGTTCAAGCTGGAGGAACCACTGGCGCAGATGCTGCACAGCAATTATGCCTTTTTTCTCTCTTTTTCTTTATCTCACAAGTGATATAGACTAGGCCTGGTAAAAGACCAGTATCCATAAGAACAATAAAAATACAGCCAGAGAACCACCAGAATTGGCGATAGGCCCTGGACGCCTAAGCAAGCCGAAGAATTCTATTCTATACATCGAAGCGTTTTGCTGAAGTAGGAAAAGATAACTCTGACTCGATCTCGAGTTGGCTATTCCATAAATTGACTATCTAGGGAGGTGCTTCGAGTGTACGAACTTAAAAAAACCCACTTTTTTTTCAAGCCTCAATTCTGAAAATTTGATACATTCAATCGGACCTAACTTCCAGTAAGTGTGCAAAATGCCAAGGAAATCCGTTCAGTAGTTTTTGAGAAATCAGCCGTTAAGTAGGGCCTGACAGAGAGACATACCCAATAAATTAAGTCACGGTATTGATGACGTCACACATATCGCAATTTCGCCATTCCATGAATCGAGTATTTGGGGAGGCGCTGTCGAGTGTACGACCTTAAAAAACCACTTTCTCTTCAAGCCTCGATTCTGAAAATTTGATACATTCAATCGGACCTAACTTCCAGTTAGTGTGCAAAATGCCAAGGAAATCCGTCCAGTAGTTTTTGAGAAATCAGCCGTGAAGTCGGGACAGACAGACACACAGACAGACAGACAGATAAAGTGTGTAGGACCTCCAGTAAACCTGGAGGGATAATGAAGTGTTATTTTCACTGCTGGTGTTGACTGCCGTTAATAAAAATGTAAATACAATTCATTTCCTTCACTATAATCTACACAATCCTTGAACCAGTGTTCAATGTTTCAGAAATTCGCCCACTTTGAGGTTGTCACCGAGGTGGTCGTGATAGTGACTTGAAATAAAATACGTGTCATGGAGTAAATACTCTACTTTTATTAATTTCATGTCTGTTGCAATTGCTCATCTGTGCCAATGCATTCGGAGGTTATCACTTGAACTGGTTGAATAAGGGCCAAGTCAAGTATATCGGTTTCCACAGTGATTTGATTTTTACAAAATAATCACATAGGAGACACGAGGCTTGTTCAGGAGTACGAAGCGCTGCATGAGCGCTTCGTATGTTGGCAATGGCTCTTTGCCTCTCGTAAACTCTTACAGATCTAGTGCAGCGCTTCACTTGTTCAAGGTAGGTAAATCTTCTGCGCTGCTTGTTGTGTTGCTAGACGCTAAAGAAAGTGTTTTCTTTGCCACATACATATCGTTTATGCACGTTTAAATGTATTCTGCATAATAATGTCCACTTCTGTATCATCTTTAATGCCAGTACTCGCGCACACAGAGCGCTCAGGCCAAATAAAGCCCGTTCCAGTCCCCAAATGATGTTTCTGAGGGTTATTTTATGCATTGACGGCCAGTGCGGGATCGAAGACGCCATTTTGAAAATCGTGTGAATCACCTTGGATGCGTGCTTTTCTGTGATACACAGCTGAGTGAATCACGCCTCAAAATTGCTGTTTAGGAGTGAAACACGTGCAGCGCTTCGCTGCGCTGCGCCTCCTGAACAAGCCTATGGTGAGTCTATTCTTATCCCCACTGTCAAGGTTGGTGTTTGTGTTACAAACTGAAGACACCGAGAGTAAAAAATAAATAAGGGAAATTCCTTACTCAGTCACTAATCACAAACACGCCACAAACAGAATTTAACATAAAACAATTGACTCAATACAGATATACGCCTTGCAATACAAAACTCTCTCTCATTAAATGAAAAGAATATTACCCACCATTTTTTTTAAATTACCAACAATGAACAAACCAACTTTTGAATCTGCATCATGGCACCCAGGATGCCAAACCTGGCTAGTCCTGCCAGAGCTTCTGTTTCCTCAAAACTCTGATCAAATAAATCACACACAAAAGTATTTGAACCAAAGATATTAAATATAGATTTAAATAAATATGTAGATTCAAATTAATATAAAGATGTAGACACAAAACAAAACTTAAACAAGAAGGGCAAAGCTCATACGACTCACATGCTTGACCTTGACCTTTATATGACCTTGACCTTCAGGTGACCTTCAAGGTCAAACAACTAAACCTAGCAATGACATCATACACTAAGAAATGATTTACACATTTTTTCCTACCAAAAATACACGTGACCTTGACCCAAGGTCAAGGTCATGCAACACAAAGCTCTTAATTCAAGACATAGGAAGCACAATGGTGCTTATTGGCACTTTCTACCATGAGATATGGTCAATTTTAGTGGTTCACTACCACATTTTGGTCACATTTCATAAGGGTCAAAGTGACCTTGACCTTGATGATATGTGACCAAATGTGTCTCATGATGAAAGTATAACATGTGCCCCACATAATTATTAAGTTTGAAACAGTTATCTGCCATAGTTCAGGGTCAAGGTCACTTCAAAATATGTATACAATCCAACTTTGAAGAGCTCCTGTGACCTTGACCTTGAAGCAAGATCAACCAAACTGGTATCAATAGATAGGGCTTGCTTTGACCTATATACCACTTGTAGCTAAGGTCGCCATTCTCAATAACGTGGGAGAAAATTGGGAAAATGTGAAAAATGACTGTTTTTGAGACCACATTTATGGCTCCTGTGACCTTGACCTTGAAGCAAGGTCAAGTCACTATGTATGTTTTTAGAGGCCTTGTCATCATACACCATCATGCCACATTTGGTGTTGATAGACTTAATAGTCTCCGAGAAAAATCCAACGTTTAAGTTTTTTACGCCCGGACGGACGCCCGGACGGACGCCCGGACGGACGACACGGCTGAGTACATAGACTCACTTTTGCTTCGCATGTGAGTCAAAAAACGGTGCAGCGGGCTAACGGAGAGCTACAGCTTTTAGTTTTAGTCCAAACTACCTCTCCAATCCTTCTTCTTTCTCTTTTTATAACATTCTCTACGCTCAATAATGGATAATAAACGTATTCAAGGTCAGCAGTGAACATGCACCACCAAGGTGACCATGCACGTGCAACTTGCACACACAAAAACCAACCGTCCCGAGATAACCTGTGAAAACCCAACCGCAAACAATTAAATCGCAGAGTGCTTTGCTCAGTGAAACATTACCAATAAGCAGATGGATTGATGGAGTTTCACGGCCCATCAAACTTTGTAACTCAAAGGTGCACAAAAATCATTACAATCAGAATAAATGCAAAAAGTAAAGCAATTATGACCCTAGTTTTATGCCTCTCACGAATCGCATAAGAGATGCGGTAGGACAATTCCCACCTCGAACACAAAAGGAAATATCACTGAAATAACAAAGCCACCCAAACGAGCCCAAAATTAAAATAAATAAATCTGAGTTGTGACACCGAACCACACTTCTCATCAATGCTAACGTGTAAAACATGGTCACCTTTTGCTGTTCCTCATCAATGAAGCGACAGAGACCCCTGATATTACCTTTTTCAATAACGAGCAGCTGATTATGGATCCGATTCTGAAGCTAGTGACGACTTCCTTTGTGTGGTTACACGTTCAAGATGGAGGGTGCAAACTCAGACCTGCCAACTTACCATCCTGCCAAAGAGTAGCATCCAGAGCTTTTTGGAGTAGCATTTAAGAAATAGGCGTAGCACACACACAGAAGAAGGAAAATGGCGATGTTTGCACAGGCGCAAAGCGCTGAACCGCCGGCGTGAAGCGTGGGGGGAGGGGGGGGGGGGGGGGGGGCTGTCTAGACGCTGAGAGCTGAACTGCCGGCGTGAAGCAGGGGGGGGGGGGCTGTCAAGATGCTGAGCACTGAACCGCCGGCGTGAAGCGGGAGGGGGGTTCTACGTGATGGTCAAACAGTGACCCCGTGTGATCTGCTGCACTGATGGGTACATTGTGTCCCACAAGGAACGATGGGAACAAACATTCTGCTAAAATGACTGATTGATCGTCCTCTGCTGCAGTCGCTGGCTTGAAATACGCAGTGAGCGGTTTGCTCGGCTTTTCCGCGGCTTTCTGCTTGTGTGTTGCAGTACGCACATGTTTCTCGATGTCAAACCGCCCCCCGTGAGCAATCGAAAAATCGGTCTGACAGTACGTGCATCTTGCGGCTGAGGAGCTATTTGCAGATCTGACCATACATGGATACTCCTTGGTGTAGTCTGCTTTAAAGTGCTGACAACTGGGTCGAGACTTTCGTGCCTTCTTTGGGGGAGTAGCAGCGAGCTTCGACGCCATTTTTGCGGTCAAACAACTGTGTTTCGGGTGTTTCCAGCATTTCCGCATGGGGGGTTAAAACGCAACGCGATTGGTCGGTTACAGTACACAATTCTACGTGAAGGTCAAAAGTTAAGTTTGAGGCTGGCACGCGGGTCGCTCGCTTTTTCATTAATGGATTTTTGTAAAGGTCTAAAAAAAAAAATTCATGTCATTTTTTTTTAAAAGCGTAGTTTTTACGGACGAGCGTAGCAGCGTAGCAAGCATGTCGAAATCGTAGCATGCTACGCCTAAATCGTAGCACTTGGCAGGTCTGCAAACTTACTCTCCTCCTTCCCTTCCTCTCTCCACCCCCATCCCCCACCCCCAAAAAAATGTCAGTGTCAAAGGAGAAAGAACTTGCAACATTGTGGGGATCACTTGCTACAAGCAGAGAATTGCTGGCAATAAACATAATTACTGGCAACAGACAGAGAATTACTGGCAACAAACAGAATTACTGGAAACAAACAGAATTACTGGCAACAAACAGAATTACTGGCAACAAACAGGGAATTTCTGGCAACAAACAGAATTACTGGCAACAAACAGAAATGCTGGCAACAAACAGAATTGCTGGCAACAAACAGAATTACTGGCAACAGAGAATTACTGGCAACAAACAAAATTACTGGCAACTAACAGAAAAATGACAGTCTACTGAACTATGTAGGGACCAACACTCATGTGTTTTGGGTTTTATTTCCCCTGAACTTGGTGGTGGGATGGTGTTGAATCCAAAAGAAAAATCTAACATACTGACAGTGCACATTTTGAGTGTTTCCAAGTAGGGAGGACATGGAAAAACATTATTGGGACTGCTCTCCTTACTGAAATGTTTTCTGTAAACACACTGGAGAGGATCTTGTGTTATTCAGTGTTGGCTAGACATTTCAGAAGACCTATCTGACTCCAGTAGTGCCAGTGCAATGGATGAGAGAGCCATGGGTCAGCAGTGGTTGTTGCTTGCCTTGGGGCCAGGGATGCCCCATGCTTCCTTCTCATTCATCACAGGCTCAACTGCTCCCTGCCACAGGGCATTCACTCTTCACGTTATGGTGGGGTAGAAAAAGAATCACTTTTGAAAGTGCTGATTTGAAGCGGTGCATGAAGGTCTGATGTCTGATATGCATACAGAAGTCAAGGACATAAGACAATCTCAGTTTTTCCCTTTTAATTTGGGCCGAAGTGCTGACAGGCTGATGAAAACAGCTTCCTGAAACAGAAAAAAAGAGACAAAATAGAAGTGTGCTCAGTGATTAGCTCTAGAAATGATTTTGGGGAGAACTTTGAAAAGATCTGCCTTTTAGCTTTGATCAGCCTAGACAACTATTAGGCTTAGAGTACAACATGGCTACTTCATGTCAATGACAATTTCCCCAAAACACTTGCCTACTTGAATTTGCCATGAAATAAAAATAAATGTCAAATGAATGAAAACTCCATAAAGAACCTTTAACAATACACTTCATTTATGTTAATTGTTTCTTAAAAAAGCAAAGAGAGAGAAAATAGGATGAACTAGAGAGCCCTCAGAAAGCACAAACCTCCGCAAAGGTGAAGGTAATCAACAGTGTTGTCAAAAGATGGTGTCTAGGATTTAAACAATATCAATTCTCAGGTAGAATTGCTGCTTCACAGGCAAATTCAGTCAAGAGTCTTTGTTACTTTGTAAAGCTCATCACAATAATCAAACTCAGTTATCCCTGCAGGCCATGTCAAATACATAACCTGATGAATGCTCTGATTTTCATAAGTTTTTCACTGTTTTCAACTGACTCTTCTCCCCTGTCCTTCTATGCTGGAGTCCAGTTGTAAAAGCACTTCACTTGTGGCGAGCCAAAGTGGCGTTCAAAAGTGAGTGGATCCTACAGAATTGCATCCTCAGCCAAGGTGGCTTGACTGGCATTGCCTCTGCCCAGCCGGGAGTAAGATGTGGTGCCTGTTGTGCAGCTAACTATTGTATGCAGCCAACAGCCAGCATCTAGTTGGAAGCCTCCCCAGAGAGAGGGTATGGTGCTGGTGCCCCACTGCGTGCGTCCTCTCTGTCACTGTGCTTGCTGTCAGGCACCAGTGCCTGATGGACAAAGTGGCCCAGTGATCAGAGGGAAAGGTGTTAAGTGGCTTGAGACCCAGATATGGGGGAGAAGTCACCACATAACCCATCACCTTTACCTTTCAGTTGGAAGGAATTGTTTGTGCACATAAACTTTCAAAGTAGAGAGTGGTCTGTCTCACCGACTCCAAGAGCAGTTCACTTCTGAGGAATAGTTGGGTACCCTAGTAGAGTTTCATGTTTTCATTGGATGGTAAGATTTAGAATCCAGCCAAAAGTCATGTCATTTACAAAGAGGTATTTGTCTAAATTTTCTGATCATGGCACTTTTGACAGTCTGAAATTTCTCATAGAAGCAGGCACAGGGTGAAAAATATCTGCCTGTTCTGAACATAGCTTTCCTCAAGAGTTTTCCTGCCTACTAAGAAGATTGCTAATGGTGATAAACTCTAGGTCTAACACTGCCTTGAAGAAATAAAACAGCAGCAAGCAGGGAGGGAGGCTGAAGGGGAGAGGAGCACGAGGAAGAGATCGAGGCCTGAGAGTCTGGACTGCCCCAACCTTGGTTCGAATGGTGCGTGAACTCTGCCCAGGACAGGTGTTGAGGTAGAGGTCAAACAGGTCCCTGGGCTGCTGCCCCTCCAGGTCAGGGTCGCCCTGCACACAGGACTCCAGGCCTGCCACACCTCCAAACAGCAGCACGGCATGTCTGCAAATGTGAGGACAGCATACTCTTCAACTAATTCTCAACAACAAACTGACCCTGAGAGAAAACACAATGTTCTCATCACTTGAAATTCTTTCAACAAACAGCAACATCATAAGATCTAAACATGCACCAAATTATGTTAGCTGGTGATAAGTTTGATTCATCTCTGGTCATTCATTGAAGTGAATACTCTGTCCCTGATAGCAATCTTTGAAAACCTATTTGAAAAACAGTGCACAGGCTTTTTTCCCCTTGAAAACTCTGCATAGAACTCCAGACCTCCTACGTGTTTGCCATAGCATAGAACTCCAGACCTCCTACGTGTTTGCCATAGCATAGAACTCCAGACCTCCTACGTGTTTGCCATAGCATAGAACTGCAGACCTCCTACGAGTTTGCCATAGCATAGAACTCCAGACCTCCTACGAGTTTGCCATAGCAGAGAACTCCAGACCTCCTACGTGTTTGCCATAGCAAAGAACTCCAGACCTCCTACGTGTTTGCCATAGCATAGAACTGCAGACCTCCTACGAGTTTGCCATAGCATAGAACTCCAGACCTCCTACGAGTTTGCCATAGCATAGAACTCCAGACCTCCTACGTGTTTGCCATAGCATAGAACTCCAGACCTCCTACGAGTTTGCCATAGCATAGAACTCCAGACCTCCTACGTGTTTGCCATAGCATAGAACTCCAGACCTCCTACGTGTTTGCCATAGCATAGAACTCCAGACCTCCTACGTGTTTGCCATAGCATAGAACTCCAGACCTCCTACGAGTTTGCCATAGCATAGAACTCCAGACCTCCTACGTGTTTGCCATAGCATAGAACTCCAGACCTCCTACGTGTTTGCCATAGCATAGAACTCCAGACCTCCTACGTGTTTGCCATAGCATAGAACTCCAGACCTCCTACGTGTTTGCCATAGCATAGAACTCCAGACCTCCTACGTGTTTGCCATAGCATAGAACTCCAGACCTCCTACGTGTTTGCCATAGCATAGAACTCCAGACCTCCTACGAGTTTGCCATAGCATAGAACTCCAGACCTCCTACGTGTTTGCCATAGCATAGAACTCCAGACCTCCTACGTGTTTGCCATAGCATAGAACTCCAGACCTCCTACGTGTTTGCCATAGCATAGAACTCCAGACCTCCTACGTGTTTGCCATAGCATAGAACTCCAGACCTCCTACGTGTTTGCCATAGCATAGAACTCCAGACCTCCTACGAGTTTGCCATAGCATAGAACTCCAGACCTCCTACGTGTTTGCCATAGCATAGAACTCCAGACCTCCTACGTGTTTGCCATAGCATAGAACTCCAGACCTCCTACGTGTTTGCCATAGCATAGAACTCCAGACCTCCTACGTGTTTGCCATAGCATAGAACTCCAGACCTCCTACGTGTTTGCCATAGCATAGAACTCCAGACCTCCTACGTGTTTGCCATAGCATAGAACTCCAGACCTCCTACGTGTTTGCCATAGCATAGAACTCCAGACCTCCTACGAGTTTGCCATAGCATAGAACTCCAGACCTCCTACGAGTTTGCCATAGCATAGAACTCCAGACCTCCTACGAGTTTGCCATAGCAGAGAACTCCAGACCTCCTACGAGTTTGCCATAGCATAGAACTCCAGACCTCCTACGAGTTTGCCATAGCAGAGAACTCCAGACCTCCTACGTGTTTGCCATAGCATAGAACTCCAGACCTCCTACGAGTTTGCCATAGCATAGAACTCCAGACCTCCTACGTGTTTGCCATAGCAGAGAACTCCAGACCTCCTACGAGTTTGCCATAGCATAGAACTCCAGACCTCCTACGTGTTTGCCATAGCATAGAACTCCAGACCTCCTACGAGTTTGCCATAGCATAGAACTCCAGACCTCCTACGTGTTTGCCATAGCATAGAACTCCAGACCTCCTACGAGTTTGCCATAGCATAGAACTCCAGACCTCCTACGTGTTTGCCATAGCAGAGAACTCCAGACCTCCTACGTGTTTGCCATAGCATAGAACTGCAGACCTCCTACGTGTTTGCCATAGCATAGAACTCCAGACCTCCTACGTGTTTGCCATAGCATAGAACTCCAGACCTCCTACGAGTTTGCCATAGCATAGAACTCCAGACCTCCTACGTGTTTGCCATAGCATAGAACTGCAGACCTCCTACGAGTTTGCCATAGCATAGAACTCCAGACCTCCTACGAGTTTGCCATAGCAGAGAACTCCAGACCTCCTACGAGTTTGCCATAGCATAGAACTCCAGACCTCCTACGAGTTTGCCATAGCAGAGAACTCCAGACCTCCTACGTGTTTGCCATAGCATAGAACTCCAGACCTCCTACGAGTTTGCCATAGCATAGAACTCCAGACCTCCTACGTGTTTGCCATAGCATAGAACTCCAGACCTCCTACGAGTTTGCCATAGCAGAGAACTCCAGACCTCCTACGAGTTTGCCATAGCATAGAACTCCAGACCTCCTACGTGTTTGCCATAGCATAGAACTCCAGACCTCCTACGAGTTTGCCATAGCATAGAACTCCAGACCTCCTACGTGTTTGCCATAGCATAGAACTCCAGACCTCCTACGTGTTTGCCATAGCATAGAACTCCAGACCTCCTACGTGTTTGCCATAGCATAGAACTCCAGACCTCCTACGAGTTTGCCATAGCAGAGAACTCCAGACCTCCTACGTGTTTGCCATAGCATAGAACTCCAGACCTCCTACGTGTTTGCCATAGCATAGAACTCCAGACCTCCTACGAGTTTGCCATAGCATAGAACTCCAGACCTCCTACGTGTTTGCCATAGCATAGAACTCCAGACCTCCTACGTGTTTGCCATAGCATAGAACTCCAGACCTCCTACGAGTTTGCCATAGCATAGAACTCCAGACCTCCTACGAGTTTGCCATAGCATAGAACTCCAGACCTCCTACGAGTTTGCCATAGCAGAGAACTCCAGACCTCCTACGTGTTTGCCATAGCAGAGAACTCCAGACCTCCTACGTGTTTGCCATAGCATAGAACTCCAGACCTCCTACGTGTTTGCCATAGCATAGAACTCCAGACCTCCTACGAGTTTGCCATAGCAGAGAACTCCAGACCTCCTACATGTTTGCCATAGCAGAGAACTCCAGACCTCCTACGTGTTTGCCATAGCATAGAACTCCAGACCTCCTACGAGTTTGCCATAGCATAGAACTCCAGACCTCCTACGAGTTTGCCATAGCAGAGAACTCCAGACCTCCTACGTGTTTGCCATAGCATAGAACTCCAGACCTCCTACGAGTTTGCCATAGCATAGAACTCCAGACCTCCTACGTGTTTGCCATAGCAGAGAACTCCAGACCTCCTACGAGTTTGCCATAGCATAGAACTCCAGACCTCCTACGTGTTTGCCATAGCATAGAACTCCAGACCTCCTACGTGTTTGCCATAGCATAGAACTCCAGACCTCCTACGTGTTTGCCATAGCAGAGAACTCCAGACCTCCTACGAGTTTGCCATAGCATAGAACTCCAGACCTCCTACGTGTTTGCCATAGCATAGAACTCCAGACCTCCTACGAGTTTGCCATAGCATAGAACTCCAGACCTCCTACGTGTTTGCCATAGCATAGAACTCCAGACCTCCTACGAGTTTGCCATAGCATAGAACTCCAGACCTCCTACGTGTTTGCCATAGCAGAGAACTCCAGACCTCCTACGTGTTTGCCATAGCATAGAACTGCAGACCTCCTACGTGTTTGCCATAGCATAGAACTCCAGACCTCCTACGTGTTTGCCATAGCATAGAACTCCAGACCTCCTACGAGTTTGCCATAGCATAGAACTCCAGACCTCCTACGTGTTTGCCATAGCATAGAACTGCAGACCTCCTACGAGTTTGCCATAGCATAGAACTCCAGACCTCCTACGAGTTTGCCATAGCAGAGAACTCCAGACCTCCTACGAGTTTGCCATAGCATAGAACTCCAGACCTCCTACGAGTTTGCCATAGCAGAGAACTCCAGACCTCCTACGTGTTTGCCATAGCATAGAACTCCAGACCTCCTACGAGTTTGCCATAGCATAGAACTCCAGACCTCCTACGTGTTTGCCATAGCATAGAACTCCAGACCTCCTACGAGTTTGCCATAGCAGAGAACTCCAGACCTCCTACGAGTTTGCCATAGCATAGAACTCCAGACCTCCTACGTGTTTGCCATAGCATAGAACTCCAGACCTCCTACGAGTTTGCCATAGCATAGAACTCCAGACCTCCTACGTGTTTGCCATAGCATAGAACTCCAGACCTCCTACGTGTTTGCCATAGCATAGAACTCCAGACCTCCTACGTGTTTGCCATAGCATAGAACTCCAGACCTCCTACGAGTTTGCCATAGCAGAGAACTCCAGACCTCCTACGTGTTTGCCATAGCATAGAACTCCAGACCTCCTACGTGTTTGCCATAGCATAGAACTCCAGACCTCCTACGAGTTTGCCATAGCATAGAACTCCAGACCTCCTACGTGTTTGCCATAGCATAGAACTCCAGACCTCCTACGTGTTTGCCATAGCATAGAACTCCAGACCTCCTACGAGTTTGCCATAGCATAGAACTCCAGACCTCCTACGAGTTTGCCATAGCATAGAACTCCAGACCTCCTACGAGTTTGCCATAGCAGAGAACTCCAGACCTCCTACGTGTTTGCCATAGCAGAGAACTCCAGACCTCCTACGTGTTTGCCATAGCATAGAACTCCAGACCTCCTACGTGTTTGCCATAGCATAGAACTCCAGACCTCCTACGAGTTTGCCATAGCAGAGAACTCCAGACCTCCTACATGTTTGCCATAGCAGAGAACTCCAGACCTCCTACGTGTTTGCCATAGCATAGAACTCCAGACCTCCTACGAGTTTGCCATAGCATAGAACTCCAGACCTCCTACGAGTTTGCCATAGCAGAGAACTCCAGACCTCCTACGTGTTTGCCATAGCATAGAACTCCAGACCTCCTACGAGTTTGCCATAGCATAGAACTCCAGACCTCCTACGTGTTTGCCATAGCAGAGAACTCCAGACCTCCTACGAGTTTGCCATAGCATAGAACTCCAGACCTCCTACGTGTTTGCCATAGCATAGAACTCCAGACCTCCTACGTGTTTGCCATAGCATAGAACTCCAGACCTCCTACGAGTTTGCCATAGCATAGAACTCCAGACCTCCTACGAGTTTGCCATAGCATAGAACTCCAGACCTCCTACGTGTTTGCCATAGCATAGAACTCCAGACCTCCTACGTGTTTGCCATAGCATAGAACTCCAGACCTCCTACGTGTTTGCCATAGCATAGAACTCCAGACCTCCTACGAGTTTGCCATAGCAGAGAACTCCAGACCTCCTACGTGTTTGCCATAGCATAGAACTCCAGACCTCCTACGTGTTTGCCATAGCATAGAACTCCAGACCTCCTACGTGTTTGCCATAGCAGAGAACTCCAGACCTCCTACGAGTTTGCCATAGCATAGAACTCCAGACCTCCTACGTGTTTGCCATAGCATAGAACTCCAGACCTCCTACGTGTTTGCCATAGCATAGAACTCCAGACCTCCTACGTGTTTGCCATAGCAGAGAACTCCAGACCTCCTACGTGTTTGCCATAGCAGAGAACTCCAGACCTCCTACGTGTTTGCCATAGCAGAGAACTCCAGACCTCCTACGTGTTTGCCATAGCATAGAACTGCAGACCTCCTACGTGTTTGCCATAGCATAGAACTCCAGACCTCCTACGTGTTTGCCATAGCATAGAACTCCAGACCTCCTACGTGTTTGCCATAGCATAGAACTCCAGACCTCCTACGTGTTTGCCATAGCATAGAACTCCAGACCTCCTACGTGTTTGCCATAGCATAGAACTCCAGACCTCCTACGTGTTTGCCATAGCATAGAACTCCAGACCTCCTACGTGTTTGCCATAGCATAGAACTCCAGACCTCCTACGTGTTTGCCATAGCATAGAACTCCAGACCTCCTACGAGTTTGCCATAGCATAGAACTCCAGACCTCCTACGAGTTTGCCATAGCATAGAACTCCAGACCTCCTACGTGTTTGCCATAGCATAGAACTCCAGACCTCCTACGTGTTTGCCATAGCATAGAACTCCAGACCTCCTACGTGTTTGCCATAGCATAGAACTCCAGACCTCCTACGTGTTTGCCATAGCAGAGAACTCCAGACCTCCTACGTGTTTGCCATAGCATAGAACTCCAGACCTCCTACGTGTTTGCCATAGCATAGAACTCCAGACCTCCTACGTGTTTGCCATAGCAGAGAACTCCAGACCTCCTACGAGTTTGCCATAGCATAGAACTCCAGACCTCCTACGTGTTTGCCATAGCATAGAACTCCAGACCTCCTACGTGTTTGCCATAGCATAGAACTCCAGACCTCCTACGTGTTTGCCATAGCAGAGAACTCCAGACCTCCTACGTGTTTGCCATAGCAGAGAACTCCAGACCTCCTACGTGTTTGCCATAGCAGAGAACTCCAGACCTCCTATGTGTTTGCCATAGCATAGAACTCCAGACCTCCTACGTGTTTGCCATAGCATAGAACTCCAGACCTCCTACGTGTTTGCCATAGCATAGAACTCCAGACCTCCTACGTGTTTGCCATAGCATAGAACTCCAGACCTCCTACGTGTTTGCCATAGCATAGAACTCCAGACCTCCTACGTGTTTGCCATAGCATAGAACTCCAGACCTCCTACGAGTTTGCCATAGCATAGAACTCCAGACCTCCTACGTGTTTGCCATAGCATAGAACTCCAGACCTCCTACGTGTTTGCCATAGCATAGAACTCCAGACCTCCTACGTGTTTGCCATAGCATAGAACTCCAGACCTCCTACGTGTTTGCCATAGCATAGAACTCCAGACCTCCTACGTGTTTGCCATAGCATAGAACTCCAGACCTCCTACGTGTTTGCCATAGCATAGAACTCCAGACCTCCTACGTGTTTGCCATAGCATAGAACTCCAGACCTCCTACGTGTTTGCCATAGCATAGAACTCCAGACCTCCTACGTGTTTGCCATAGCATAGAACTCCAGACCTCCTACGTGTTTGCCATAGCATAGAACTCCAGACCTCCTACGTGTTTGCCATAGCATAGAACTCCAGACCTCCTACGTGTTTGCCATAGCATAGAACTCCAGACCTCCTACGTGTTTGCCATAGCATAGAACTCCAGACCTCCTACGTGTTTGCCATAGCATAGAACTCCAGACCTCCTACGTGTTTGCCATAGCATAGAACTCCAGACCTCCTACGAGTTTGCCATAGCATAGAACTCCAGACCTCCTACGTGTTTGCCATAGCATAGAACTCCAGACCTCCTACGTGTTTGCCATAGCATAGAACTCCAGACCTCCTACGTGTTTGCCATAGCATAGAACTCCAGACCTCCTACGTGTTTGCCATAGCATAGAACTCCAGACCTCCTACGTGTTTGCCATAGCATAGAACTCCAGACCTCCTACGTGTTTGCCATAGCATAGAACTCCAGACCTCCTACGTGTTTGCCATAGCATAGAACTCCAGACCTCCTACGAGTTTGCCATAGCATAGAACTCCAGACCTCCTACGAGTTTGCCATAGCATAGAACTCCAGACCTCCTACGTGTTTGCCATAGCATAGAACTCCAGACCTCCTACGTGTTTGCCATAGCATAGAACTCCAGACCTCCTACGAGTTTGCCATAGCATAGAACTCCAGACCTCCTACGTGTTTGCCATAGCATAGAACTCCAGACCTCCTACGAGTTTGCCATAGCATAGAACTCCAGACCTCCTACGTGTTTGCCATAGCATAGAACTCCAGACCTCCTACGAGTTTGCCATAGCATAGAACTCCAGACCTCCTACGTGTTTGCCATAGCATAGAACTCCAGACCTCCTACGAGTTTGCCATAGCATAGAACTCCAGACCTCCTACGTGTTTGCCATAGCATAGAACTCCAGACCTCCTACGTGTTTGCCATAGCATAGAACTCCAGACCTCCTACGTGTTTGCCATAGCATAGAACTCCAGACCTCCTACGTGTTTGCCATAGCATAGAACTCCAGACCTCCTACGTGTTTGCCATAGCATAGAACTCCAGACCTCCTACGTGTTTGCCATAGCATAGAACTCCAGACCTCCTACGAGTTTGCCATAGCATAGAACTCCAGACCTCCTACGTGTTTGCCATAGCATAGAACTCCAGACCTCCTACGAGTTTGCCATAGCATAGAACTCCAGACCTCCTACGAGTTTGCCATAGCATAGAACTCCAGACCTCCTACGAGTTTGCCATAGCATAGAACTCCAGACCTCCTACGAGTTTGCCATAGCAGAGAACTCCAGACCTCCTACGTGTTTGCCATAGCATAGAACTCCAGACCTCCTACGAGTTTGCCATAGCATAGAACTCCAGACCTCCTACGTGTTTGCCATAGCATAGAACTCCAGACCTCCTACGAGTTTGCCATAGCAGAGAACTCCAGACCTCCTACGAGTTTGCCATAGCATAGAACTCCAGACCTCCTACGTGTTTGCCATAGCATAGAACTCCAGACCTCCTACGAGTTTGCCATAGCATAGAACTCCAGACCTCCTACGTGTTTGCCATAGCATAGAACTCCAGACCTCCTACGTGTTTGCCATAGCATAGAACTCCAGACCTCCTACGTGTTTGCCATAGCATAGAACTCCAGACCTCCTACGAGTTTGCCATAGCAGAGAACTCCAGACCTCCTACGTGTTTGCCATAGCATAGAACTCCAGACCTCCTACGTGTTTGCCATAGCATAGAACTCCAGACCTCCTACGAGTTTGCCATAGCATAGAACTCCAGACCTCCTACGTGTTTGCCATAGCATAGAACTCCAGACCTCCTACGTGTTTGCCATAGCATAGAACTCCAGACCTCCTACGAGTTTGCCATAGCATAGAACTCCAGACCTCCTACGTGTTTGCCATAGCATAGAACTCCAGACCTCCTACGAGTTTGCCATAGCATAGAACTCCAGACCTCCTACGTGTTTGCCATAGCAGAGAACTCCAGACCTCCTACGTGTTTGCCATAGCATAGAACTCCAGACCTCCTACGTGTTTGCCATAGCATAGAACTCCAGACCTCCTACGAGTTTGCCATAGCAGAGAACTCCAGACCTCCTACGTGTTTGCCATAGCATAGAACTCCAGACCTCCTACGTGTTTGCCATAGCATAGAACTCCAGACCTCCTACGAGTTTGCCATAGCATAGAACTCCAGACCTCCTACGAGTTTGCCATAGCATAGAACTCCAGACCTCCTACGTGTTTGCCATAGCATAGAACTCCAGACCTCCTACGAGTTTGCCATAGCATAGAACTCCAGACCTCCTACGTGTTTGCCATAGCAGAGAACTCCAGACCTCCTACGAGTTTGCCATAGCATAGAACTCCAGACCTCCTACGTGTTTGCCATAGCATAGAACTCCAGACCTCCTACGTGTTTGCCATAGCATAGAACTCCAGACCTCCTACGTGTTTGCCATAGCATAGAACTCCAGACCTCCTACGAGTTTGCCATAGCATAGAACTCCAGACCTCCTACGTGTTTGCCATAGCATAGAACTCCAGACCTCCTACGAGTTTGCCATAGCATAGAACTCCAGACCTCCTACGTGTTTGCCATAGCATAGAACTCCAGACCTCCTACGAGTTTGCCATAGCATAGAACTCCAGACCTCCTACGTGTTTGCCATAGCATAGAACTCCAGACCTCCTACGTGTTTGCCATAGCATAGAACTCCAGACCTCCTACGTGTTTGCCATAGCATAGAACTCCAGACCTCCTACGTGTTTGCCATAGCATAGAACTCCAGACCTCCTACGTGTTTGCCATAGCATAGAACTCCAGACCTCCTACGTGTTTGCCATAGCATAGAACTCCAGACCTCCTACGTGTTTGCCATAGCATAGAACTCCAGACCTCCTACGAGTTTGCCATAGCATAGAACTCCAGACCTCCTACGAGTTTGCCATAGCATAGAACTCCAGACCTCCTACGTGTTTGCCATAGCATAGAACTCCAGACCTCCTACGTGTTTGCCATAGCATAGAACTCCAGACCTCCTACGTGTTTGCCATAGCATAGAACTCCAGACCTCCTACGTGTTTGCCATAGCATAGAACTCCAGACCTCCTACGTGTTTGCCATAGCATAGAACTCCAGACCTCCTACGAGTTTGCCATAGCATAGAACTCCAGACCTCCTACGAGTTTGCCATAGCATAGAACTCCAGACCTCCTACGTGTTTGCCATAGCATAGAACTCCAGACCTCCTACGAGTTTGCCATAGCATAGAACTCCAGACCTCCTACGTGTTTGCCATAGCATAGAACTCCAGACCTCCTACGAGTTTGCCATAGCATAGAACTCCAGACCTCCTACGTGTTTGCCATAGCATAGAACTCCAGACCTCCTACGTGTTTGCCATAGCATAGAACTCCAGACCTCCTACGTGTTTGCCATAGCATAGAACTCCAGACCTCCTACGAGTTTGCCATAGCATAGAACTCCAGACCTCCTACGTGTTTGCCATAGCATAGAACTCCAGACCTCCTACGAGTTTGCCATAGCATAGAACTCCAGACCTCCTACGTGTTTGCCATAGCATAGAACTCCAGACCTCCTACGAGTTTGCCATAGCATAGAACTCCAGACCTCCTACGTGTTTGCCATAGCATAGAACTCCAGACCTCCTACGTGTTTGCCATAGCATAGAACTCCAGACCTCCTACGTGTTTGCCATAGCATAGAACTCCAGACCTCCTACGTGTTTGCCATAGCATAGAACTCCAGACCTCCTACGAGTTTGCCATAGCATAGAACTCCAGACCTCCTACGTGTTTGCCATAGCATAGAACTCCAGACCTCCTACGAGTTTGCCATAGCATAGAACTCCAGACCTCCTACGAGTTTGCCATAGCAGAGAACTCCAGACCTCCTACGAGTTTGCCATAGCATAGAACTCCAGACCTCCTACGAGTTTGCCATAGCAGAGAACTCCAGACCTCCTACGTGTTTGCCATAGCATAGAACTCCAGACCTCCTACGAGTTTGCCATAGCATAGAACTCCAGACCTCCTACGTGTTTGCCATAGCATAGAACTCCAGACCTCCTACGAGTTTGCCATAGCAGAGAACTCCAGACCTCCTACGTGTTTGCCATAGCATAGAACTCCAGACCTCCTACGTGTTTGCCATAGCATAGAACTCCAGACCTCCTACGAGTTTGCCATAGCATAGAACTCCAGACCTCCTACGTGTTTGCCATAGCATAGAACTCCAGACCTCCTACGTGTTTGCCATAGCATAGAACTCCAGACCTCCTACGTGTTTGCCATAGCATAGAACTCCAGACCTCCTACGAGTTTGCCATAGCATAGAACTCCAGACCTCCTACGTGTTTGCCATAGCATAGAACTCCAGACCTCCTACGTGTTTGCCATAGCATAGAACTCCAGACCTCCTACGTGTTTGCCATAGCATAGAACTCCAGACCTCCTACGTGTTTGCCATAGCATAGAACTCCAGACCTCCTACGTGTTTGCCATAGCATAGAACTCCAGACCTCCTACGAGTTTGCCATAGCATAGAACTCCAGACCTCCTACGTGTTTGCCATAGCATAGAACTCCAGACCTCCTACGAGTTTGCCATAGCATAGAACTCCAGACCTCCTACGTGTTTGCCATAGCAGAGAACTCCAGACCTCCTACGTGTTTGCCATAGCATAGAACTCCAGACCTCCTACGTGTTTGCCATAGCATAGAACTCCAGACCTCCTACGTGTTTGCCATAGCATAGAACTCCAGACCTCCTACGTGTTTGCCATAGCATAGAACTCCAGACCTCCTACGTGTTTGCCATAGCATAGAACTCCAGACCTCCTACGAGTTTGCCATAGCATAGAACTCCAGACCTCCTACGAGTTTGCCATAGCAGAGAACTCCAGACCTCCTACGTGTTTGCCATAGCATAGAACTCCAGACCTCCTACGAGTTTGCCATAGCATAGAACTCCAGACCTCCTACGTGTTTGCCATAGCATAGAACTCCAGACCTCCTACGAGTTTGCCATAGCATAGAACTCCAGACCTCCTACGTGTTTGCCATAGCATAGAACTCCAGACCTCCTACGTGTTTGCCATAGCATAGAACTCCAGACCTCCTACGTGTTTGCCATAGCATAGAACTCCAGACCTCCTACGAGTTTGCCATAGCATAGAACTCCAGACCTCCTACGTGTTTGCCATAGCATAGAACTCCAGACCTCCTACGAGTTTGCCATAGCATAGAACTCCAGACCTCCTACGTGTTTGCCATAGCATAGAACTCCAGACCTCCTACGAGTTTGCCATAGCATAGAACTCCAGACCTCCTACGTGTTTGCCATAGCAGAGAACTCCAGACCTCCTACGTGTTTGCCATAGCATAGAACTCCAGACCTCCTACGTGTTTGCCATAGCATAGAACTCCAGACCTCCTACGTGTTTGCCATAGCATAGAACTCCAGACCTCCTACGAGTTTGCCATAGCATAGAACTCCAGACCTCCTACGTGTTTGCCATAGCATAGAACTCCAGACCTCCTACGAGTTTGCCATAGCATAGAACTCCAGACCTCCTACGAGTTTGCCATAGCAGAGAACTCCAGACCTCCTACGAGTTTGCCATAGCATAGAACTCCAGACCTCCTACGAGTTTGCCATAGCAGAGAACTCCAGACCTCCTACGTGTTTGCCATAGCATAGAACTCCAGACCTCCTACGAGTTTGCCATAGCATAGAACTCCAGACCTCCTACGTGTTTGCCATAGCATAGAACTCCAGACCTCCTACGAGTTTGCCATAGCAGAGAACTCCAGACCTCCTACGAGTTTGCCATAGCATAGAACTCCAGACCTCCTACGTGTTTGCCATAGCATAGAACTCCAGACCTCCTACGAGTTTGCCATAGCATAGAACTCCAGACCTCCTACGTGTTTGCCATAGCATAGAACTCCAGACCTCCTACGTGTTTGCCATAGCATAGAACTCCAGACCTCCTACGTGTTTGCCATAGCATAGAACTCCAGACCTCCTACGAGTTTGCCATAGCAGAGAACTCCAGACCTCCTACGTGTTTGCCATAGCATAGAACTCCAGACCTCCTACGTGTTTGCCATAGCATAGAACTCCAGACCTCCTACGAGTTTGCCATAGCATAGAACTCCAGACCTCCTACGTGTTTGCCATAGCATAGAACTCCAGACCTCCTACGTGTTTGCCATAGCATAGAACTCCAGACCTCCTACGAGTTTGCCATAGCATAGAACTCCAGACCTCCTACGAGTTTGCCATAGCATAGAACTCCAGACCTCCTACGAGTTTGCCATAGCAGAGAACTCCAGACCTCCTACGTGTTTGCCATAGCAGAGAACTCCAGACCTCCTACGTGTTTGCCATAGCATAGAACTCCAGACCTCCTACGTGTTTGCCATAGCATAGAACTCCAGACCTCCTACGAGTTTGCCATAGCAGAGAACTCCAGACCTCCTACATGTTTGCCATAGCAGAGAACTCCAGACCTCCTACGTGTTTGCCATAGCATAGAACTCCAGACCTCCTACGAGTTTGCCATAGCATAGAACTCCAGACCTCCTACGAGTTTGCCATAGCAGAGAACTCCAGACCTCCTACGTGTTTGCCATAGCATAGAACTCCAGACCTCCTACGAGTTTGCCATAGCATAGAACTCCAGACCTCCTACGTGTTTGCCATAGCAGAGAACTCCAGACCTCCTACGAGTTTGCCATAGCATAGAACTCCAGACCTCCTACGTGTTTGCCATAGCATAGAACTCCAGACCTCCTACGTGTTTGCCATAGCATAGAACTCCAGACCTCCTACGAGTTTGCCATAGCATAGAACTCCAGACCTCCTACGAGTTTGCCATAGCATAGAACTCCAGACCTCCTACGTGTTTGCCATAGCATAGAACTCCAGACCTCCTACGTGTTTGCCATAGCATAGAACTCCAGACCTCCTACGTGTTTGCCATAGCATAGAACTCCAGACCTCCTACGAGTTTGCCATAGCAGAGAACTCCAGACCTCCTACGTGTTTGCCATAGCATAGAACTCCAGACCTCCTACGTGTTTGCCATAGCATAGAACTCCAGACCTCCTACGTGTTTGCCATAGCAGAGAACTCCAGACCTCCTACGAGTTTGCCATAGCATAGAACTCCAGACCTCCTACGTGTTTGCCATAGCATAGAACTCCAGACCTCCTACGTGTTTGCCATAGCATAGAACTCCAGACCTCCTACGTGTTTGCCATAGCAGAGAACTCCAGACCTCCTACGTGTTTGCCATAGCAGAGAACTCCAGACCTCCTACGTGTTTGCCATAGCAGAGAACTCCAGACCTCCTACGTGTTTGCCATAGCATAGAACTGCAGACCTCCTACGTGTTTGCCATAGCATAGAACTCCAGACCTCCTACGTGTTTGCCATAGCATAGAACTCCAGACCTCCTACGTGTTTGCCATAGCATAGAACTCCAGACCTCCTACGTGTTTGCCATAGCATAGAACTCCAGACCTCCTACGTGTTTGCCATAGCATAGAACTCCAGACCTCCTACGTGTTTGCCATAGCATAGAACTCCAGACCTCCTACGTGTTTGCCATAGCATAGAACTCCAGACCTCCTACGTGTTTGCCATAGCATAGAACTCCAGACCTCCTACGAGTTTGCCATAGCATAGAACTCCAGACCTCCTACGAGTTTGCCATAGCATAGAACTCCAGACCTCCTACGTGTTTGCCATAGCATAGAACTCCAGACCTCCTACGTGTTTGCCATAGCATAGAACTCCAGACCTCCTACGTGTTTGCCATAGCATAGAACTCCAGACCTCCTACGTGTTTGCCATAGCAGAGAACTCCAGACCTCCTACGTGTTTGCCATAGCATAGAACTCCAGACCTCCTACGTGTTTGCCATAGCATAGAACTCCAGACCTCCTACGTGTTTGCCATAGCAGAGAACTCCAGACCTCCTACGAGTTTGCCATAGCATAGAACTCCAGACCTCCTACGTGTTTGCCATAGCATAGAACTCCAGACCTCCTACGTGTTTGCCATAGCATAGAACTCCAGACCTCCTACGTGTTTGCCATAGCAGAGAACTCCAGACCTCCTACGTGTTTGCCATAGCAGAGAACTCCAGACCTCCTACGTGTTTGCCATAGCAGAGAACTCCAGACCTCCTATGTGTTTGCCATAGCATAGAACTGCAGACCTCCTACGTGTTTGCCATAGCATAGAACTCCAGACCTCCTACGTGTTTGCCATAGCATAGAACTCCAGACCTCCTACGTGTTTGCCATAGCATAGAACTCCAGACCTCCTACGTGTTTGCCATAGCATAGAACTCCAGACCTCCTACGTGTTTGCCATAGCATAGAACTCCAGACCTCCTACGAGTTTGCCATAGCATAGAACTCCAGACCTCCTACGAGTTTGCCATAGCAGAGAACTCCAGACCTCCTACGTGTTTGCCATAGCATAGAACTCCAGACCTCCTACGTGTTTGCCATAGCATAGAACTCCAGACCTCCTACGTGTTTGCCATAGCATAGAACTCCAGACCTCCTACGTGTTTGCCATAGCAGAGAACTCCAGACCTCCTACGTGTTTGCCATAGCATAGAACTCCAGACCTCCTACGTGTTTGCCATAGCATAGAACTCCAGACCTCCTACGTGTTTGCCATAGCATAGAACTCCAGACCTCCTACGAGTTTGCCATAGCATAGAACTCCAGACCTCCTACGAGTTTGCCATAGCATAGAACTCCAGACCTCCTACGTGTTTGCCATAGCATAGAACTCCAGACCTCCTACGTGTTTGCCATAGCAGAGAACTCCAGACCTCCTACGAGTTTGCCATAGCATAGAACTCCAGACCTCCTACGAGTTTGCCATAGCATAGAACTCCAGACCTCCTACGTGTTTGCCATAGCAGAGAACTCCAGACCTCCTACGAGTTTGCCATAGCAGAGAACTCCAGACCTCCTACGTGTTTGCCATAGCATAGAACTCCAGACCTCCTACGTGTTTGCCATAGCAGAGAACTCCAGACCTCCTACGTGTTTGCCATAGCAGAGAACTCCAGACCTCCTACGAGTTTGCCATAGCAGAGAACTCCAGACCTCCTACGTGTTTGCCATAGCATAGAACTCCAGACCTCCTACGTGTTTGCCATAGCATAGAACTCCAGACCTCCTACGTGTTTGCCATAGCATAGAACTCCAGACCTCCTACGTGTTTGCCATAGCATAGAACTCCAGACCTCCTACGTGTTTGCCATAGCATAGAACTGCAGACCTCCTACGTGTTTGCCATAGCATAGAACTCCAGACCTCCTACGTGTTTGCCATAGCATAGAACGTTTCCATGTCCCGCCACTGCCACACTGCCCCTGTTGCTGTGAAGGGCTGGCTTCCTCCCAAATCTTCCTCCTCAAATTCACTGCTCTAAATTGGCTGATCACATGAAGATCTTGTGGCAGAACTGCCTCCCACAGAATGCAAGATGTTGGAGAAGAAAAATGCATGAGTGAGTCCTGTCTTTAAATGGCGATTAGCAGTGCAGAGCCGTGGTGGCATAAGGTGAACATGCACACACACAATCATGCACACACACCAAAACACACACACACAGACACCAAAACACACAAACACACACTAAAACACACACTAAACCAGACACTAAAACACACACACACACTAAAACACACACACAGTAAAACATACTCTAAAACACACACGCACATGCACACATACACACACACACTCACAAAATAGCACAAAAACACACATAGTAAAACACACACATACACACACACACATCTACACAAACACACACACACACACACACAAAACACACACAAGAAATGTTTAGTGAGAGTACAATCATTTTGCACCTTAGTCCCACACGACATGTTCTCTTCTAGATCCTTGTCCTCTAATCATTACAGGTAAAGGTGCTCTTTTTTAAATTGCAACTTTCCCACCTGTTGATGAATGCTCAAACCAGAACATATACACAAGACAAAGACAACACCCCAAAGAGTAAGCAAAATGCTGGCATCATTCTTCCTTCCACCACAGCATGAGCAGCCTGGAGGAACTGACCTGTAGTCTGGGATTTCTACATTGTCCACGCTGTCGCCCTTATCAGAGGTGCCGATGCAGAGGTCATAGCCCTGAGGAAAGGGGCTCTGGCTGAAGACGGCCCCAAGGCTTGGGGCCAGGCGCACCCTGTAGCCCCAGTACTGCTCGTCCTCCACCGTAGGCATGGCCCAGCTCACTGCCCGGCCCCGCTGCTTCCTTCTCTTGCCAGCCTTCCCGTCTGAGGGGGAAAAAAATTACCTGAAATATACATTTCTCAACATGTTGCAATTATTTGGTTTCATATGTGTATGTGTGTGTGTGTGTGTGTGTGTGTGTGTGTGTGTGTGTGTGTGTGTGTGTGTGTGTGTGTGTGCATGTGTGTTTTCCAAGAATCATTTGAAGTACTGCTTTCTTGAAACTCTGGGTCAGCTTGTACGAGTGCAGATGAATCAACCGAAGGTCTATTGGGCTGTAGTGTTCACTAGCTTCCAGTAGGCATATGAGACCTGGACAGAGTACAGTGGACATGCCAAGCAGCTCAACACACTAGCTTCCAGGAGGCATATGAGACCTGGACAGAGTACAGTGGACATGCCAAGCAGCTCAACACACTAGCTTCCAGGAGGCATATGAGACCTGGACAGAGTACAGTGGACATGCCAAGCAGCTCAACACACTAGCTTCCTCTGCAGGATGAAGGACAGAATTCCTGATACAGTAGTCCTGAAACAGGCCTGCACCCCAAGCATCCACAACCTCATGTTAAAATCCTAGGCAGGGCATGTACCTCTATACCAGACAACTGACTGCTAAAGATTCTCTGCAAGGGAAAGAGGGCTGCTGGGGGAAGAAACAAAGTGCTGCAAAGACTGCCTGTAGCATGGCCCAACCATTTTAAAATGTTTTATTTCAAGCACTTTTTTTTTAATCAGTCAGATACTATGTCACCAAAATTATACCAAATCACTTTGGTTTAACACTTAAAAGCAATTAAAATTTTTTTTTATGAATTTTCAAAAATATGTGTCAAATGACAGTCAAAATTGTAGGTCCCAAAAAGTGGACCAAGTCCATAAAAAAAAGTTTTTGCCCTAGAGCTTCAAAATTTGCCAGAAACATTGATCTTGTACCCCCATATCTAGGAAATAAGTTTCATGAAGATAGCCATGTTGTGGGGTGTGTAATAAATTTTTTCATGATATCCCTAATGGGTTTTCAAGAAAAACGGTCAGCCTGTAACGTTCCAAAGTATGAACCGTTCCAAAGTATGAACCGGAAATCGTCGCAGAGTTATCTGCCCGGTACTCTTAATAATTCGACTCTAAAAAGAGACGGCACCCGCCACTCCGCCTGACTGACTTGGCACACCCGGGGAGTTATGCTAAGATCCGGCCGCGTAAATATATCTGCGTTTTGTGACAAACGTCTTGCTCGGCGGTACTGTACTCCATGCACCTTAACGGTGCGCGTGATTCGGGTGTAATCTTAAGCTAAACGACGTTTATTGGAGCTGCTGAAATGGTTTAAGTCGGAAACATTCGGAATGTCGTTTAGCTTAAGATTACACCCGAATCACGTGCACCGTTAAGGTGCATGGAGTACAGTACCGCCGAGCAAGACGTTTGTCACAAAACGCAGATATATTAACGTGGTCGGATCTTAGCATAACTCCCTGGGCGTGCCAAGTCAGTCAACGGTCGCGTTTTATAAAACCAGACTACAAATAGACTACAGGGAGGTGACTCCCATATTATTTCCGGCAGGGGAGACGGCTTTTCACGGGGAAATTTTTTTTTGAACGCTACATTATGTGTTAAACGACACAAATGCACCAAAAACACAAAAACTCGTAAAGCAACTAATGCGTCGTTTGTCGGGATATATTCCATGCGAAGAACAGGTGCAGGAGCGGTAAATCGCATAAAGAGAGAGCCGGGCAGATAACTCTGCGACGATTTCCGGTTCATACTTTGGAACGGTTCATACTTTGGAACGTTATACAGCCTACATGATGTAGATCAACAAATAAAATTCAGTAAATTGCCATTTCTCTCCCTCACCTAAGGAAAATGTCCACAGTGTTGTTTTGAACAGGCACAATGATAACTTTGTTGTTGAGTTGCATTTGAAGAGTGTTTTAGGAACACAGATTCACAACTGTCCAACATGCGATGGGACAAAAACAGAAACTAAACTCCAGTAAACTGTTAAACTAATGCACTTTTGCTGATTTAATTTGGTTCATAACACATCCAAAATAAATTATATAGCAAAGAACAATCCAAAAACAGACTTGAAAGAAATACTCATATATGAAATCTTCCTCTTAATTAATACATATGTTATATTACACACTAGAATACTTAAGTTAATGATTTTCTTATCATGAAACCAAGACAAATCAAGTCTACATCTTCATAACTGGCAAGTTAATGGTTCACATGATAAACTTGCTCCATACATAACAGAAGACAATTAGTTCTTTGTACAAACTTTCTATAAATGCCTTAGTTTAATGCAGGGCTTTGAAATCTGGTGGTGCAGATAATCACTGACTGATCATTTTTCAAATTTCCATTACCATGATCATGAATCAAAGACTGAGGAAACTGCTGTGACCTATGCAATCCAGAGAAGAAAATAATACAGACAAGAACCAAAGTCCATTATTGTCTTTAATTAAATACAACTTCAGTACTTTCACCTTTTTTTCAAACTTCAACAACTTAAAAAACACTCATAAATATTCAATAGCAAGGCATGATCTGCCCATGTTTACAAAGCTTACAGTTACAGTCATACACTGATGGCATCAGTAGTCCTTGACATTGCAGTTTCTGCGTACAACGTTCAAATGCATAAAATATGAACATGGAAATATCTTGAGTCATCCTTGGCTCTTTTCCAATCATAAAATGTGTTAAATCTGAAAAACATACATATTTGAAATGTGTCTCTAAATAGTTCTGCCTAATTTCGTCATACATTCTGATAGCCGACTGCTGACACTGCTGAGCAGGCAAAACTAGGCATTGAGCTGTAGCCTACGGCGTAGGTGTGGTGAACAAACTAGGTCACTCCGAACGAACTCACTCGAGACGATTCAACATCGCTTACTAACACCTGATCAACAATACATGAACTGCCATTGCAATATATATCTTTTTAGCAGATCAACACTATCAAATTAAAGAGAGAAAATAGCTTCCCGAGCTTTGCAGGGGACTTCGCTCCGATGTCGCGCAGTTCAAGACAACAACAAAGATGGTGGTCGGTAAAATTCAGATTTCTCCATCAACATTCGGAAACGGCCGGAGTAGTCTAGTTAAAACTAATTTTAAGTAACTTAATGCGCCTATTATGTTCTGAAACTTACAACATTGATGGATTGAATATTAGGGCACTTGAAAACAGTTATTTTGAAGTGGTGCGCTTCTATAGCATTAAACGAGTTTTCCTAACTTTTCCTTCATGGTACGTTTCGGTAAATTGGAAGCTGGTCTGCTCCTCATTGTGGTGCACCCCTCTGGCTATGTCTTCTCTCTCAGCATTGGATGTATTTTTGACCATTCAACCAATAATATCAAAGTTTTCATGCATATTCTGACCCATCCAAATCGCAAAATGTTTGGTCCACAATGGGAGATAACCATTTTTTTGAAAATAGGAATTATGTCCCTTGTTGGTCCATGCTACTGCCTAAAAACCTCCCTCAACATTGACTGCCTGGGAGTCCCTGGCACAAGATGGCCCCCTCCTTGCATGACAGAGTGACTGCAGACTTGAGGGAAGTGGAAGAAAGAGAGGAGGAGAGCAGCAGCAGAGAAAGGGAACCGCACAGATGGCCAGAGCTGTCAGCACTCCTGCAGGAACTACACTGGCTGAGCTTGGAGAAGACAGTTGTTTTTAAGATATGCACCCTTGTGTACAGGTGCAAACATGACAGGACAACAATGCCAAGCTATCTGTGTGACCTTTTGAGAGAGCATTGTCCTCAGCGCTGCTTGAGATCGTCTACACAGGAACTGCTGGTCTGCCCACCGAGCAGATGCAGGACCACGTGGGACAGAGCGTTCCAGTGCACAGCATCAAGATTGTGTTATAGCCTCCCACTCCACATCAGTCAGACTCTTTCTGTATTTTCAAAAAGAGACTGAAAACATTTCTTTTCTCTTTGTAACTGTACAGCGCCATTGAGCAGCGATTGGAATCGGCGCTATAGAAATCATCCACACACTTGCATACATACATACATACATACATTCATACATGCATACATACATACATACATACATCATACATACTGCCTCATCCCCCATGTGTGCCCAACATGTGGAGGTGTCTTTCAGGCTGGGATAGGCCTTATCAGCAACCCATCATAGCTCAGTTACAGACAATGGATGAAGTCGTGATCTTCTTTGCCTCCAAAGGATGATCATTTGTACTGTGACTATGACAGCTTTAATCTTCAAAGCAGCTTTCTATTGAAGGATGAGTCTGAAAGAGATGTCAATTCTGTGACAAATATGCATATCATGCAAGTAAAATGGCCTGCCTGCTATTGGTTGCTTTCTGATGATGAGTGATCTGCTTGGAAGTCAGTGACCTTTTCTTTGATTGGGTGATCAATATTGGTGCTGAGGCACATGCAAACTGGATGCAAGCAAGCTGGAGCAGACCAAGAGCTCAAGGACTCGCCCTATAGGCATTCCTGAGTGGAGGAAAACACAGTTCCTCCTGCAAGAAGAAACCACTGCTGCCTCAAAGTGCTCCCAAATTTATAAGAGAATATTTATGTGGCATGGGAGCACATTAAACTGGACCATTGTTACATGCAGGTATCCAAAAATAGTGAAACACTTCACTACACCATGTGGTGGTTGAGATTCATAAGGCAGGGAGAAGGGGATGGGTAGGTGGGGTTAGGAGTGGATATAATTTGGGGGTAAAAGAGAACAATTAAAACATAGTTTTATTCCCAAGATGTAAGACCAAGCAAAGAACAAGAAGAGCAAAGCCCAATCGACTCACATGCTTGACCTTGACCTTTATATGACCTTGACCTTCAGGTGACCTTCAAGGTCAAGGTCAAACAATTAAACCTAGCAATGACATCATATGCTAAGAACTGCTTTACACATTTTTCCTACCAAAATAATGTGACCTTGACCCAGGTCAAGGTCATGCAACACAAAGCTGTTAATTCAAGACATAGGAAGCAAATGGTGCATATTGGCACTTTCTACCATGAGATATGGTCACTTTTAGTGGTTCACTACCCCATTTTGGTCACATTTCATAAGGGTCAAAAAGACCTTGACCTTGATGATATGTGACCAAATGTGTCTCATGATGAAAGTATAACATGTGTACTACAATGTTATGAAGTTTGGAACAGTTATCTTCCATAGTTCAGGGGCAAGGTCGCTTCAAAATAAGTATACAATCCAACTTTGAAGAGCTCCTGTGACCTCGACGTTGAAGCAAGGTCAACCAAACTGGTATCAAAAGATAGGGATTACTTTGCCCTATATACCATACATAGGTCAGGTATCCAATCTCAAAAACTTCAGAGAAAATTGAGAAAATGTGAAAAATGGCTGTTTTTTAGACAACATTTATGGCCCCTCCGACCTTGACCTTGAAGCAAGGTCAAGTCACTGTGTATGTTTTTTGAGGCCTTGTCATCATACACCATCATGCCACATTTGGTATAGATAGACTTAATAGTCTCTGAGAAAAATCCAACGTTAAAGTTTTCGGACGCCCGGACGGACGAAACGGGTGAGTACATACTCACTTTTGCTTCCCATGTGAGTCAAAAACTGACTCTGTTGACAGTCTGACCTTTATGTGATGACTGGCCACCTGCCTCTGGCATGAGTCGCACCGTCACCCGAGTGTTTGCCGGCAGCTGTTTGTCAATCTGCACTTCCTGTGAAAAAGGAAAGAGACTGGGTACATAAGGAGATGGACATTTCTTTTCTCTTGCTTCCCTCCTCCTCACAGTGACACCAACCTACCCACCACTCACCCCAATGAGGTACCCACCACTCACCCCCAATGAGGTACCCACCTCTCACCCTCAATGAGGTACTCACCACTCACCCCAATGAGGTACTCACCACTCACCCCAATGAGGTACCCACCTCTCACCCCAATGAGGTACCCACCTCTCACCCTCAATGAGGTACTTACCACTCACCCCAATGAGGTACTCACCACTCACCCCAATGAGGTACCCACCTCTCACCCCAATGAGGTACCCACCTCTCACCCTCAATGAGGTACCCATCACTCACCCCAATGAGGTACTCACCACACCCTCAATGAGGTAGTCACCACTCACCCCCAATGAGGTACTCACCACTCACCCCAATGAGATACTCACCACTCACCCCAATGAGGTACTCACCACTCACCCCAATGAGGTACTCACCACTCACACCCAATGAGGTACTCACCACTCACACCCAATGAGGTACCCACCACTCACCCCAATGAGGTACCCACCTCTCACCCTCAATGAGGTACTCACCACTCACCCTCAATGAGGTAGTCACCACTCACCCCCAATGAGGTACTCACCACTCACCCCAATGAGGTACTCACCACTCACCCCAATGAGGTACTCACCACTCACCCCAATGAGGTACTCACCTCTCACACCCAATGAGGTACTCACCACTCACCCCAATGAGGTACCCACCACTCACCCCAATGAGGTACCCACCTCTCACCCTCAATGAGGTACTCACCACTCACCCCAATGAGGTACTCACCACTCACACCCAATAAGGTACCCACCACTCACCCCAATGAGGTACCCACCTCTCACCCTCAATGAGGTACTCACCACTCACCCTCAATGAGGTAGTCACCACTCACCCCCAATGAGGTTCTCACCACTCACCCCAATGAGGTACTCACCACTCACACCCAATGAGGTACTCACCACTCACCCCAATGAGGTACTCACCACTCACCCCCAATGAGGTACTCACCACTCACCCCCAATGAGGAACTTGAACAGGAACACTCTTTAGCTCACATGTACATGTATGTCCCACAGCCAGGATCAGCATAGCTTATAGTGTCACATGGTGGCTACTGGCAGCACAGCTTGGCCATGCCAGAAAGCAGTGAAGCATGGAAAATCTGCTCTTTTTCCCACAGGCTGTTTACAATCTAGTTCAGGTCCTTACTGATGGATATGATGAGATATCAAATGGGCAGATCTCAAAAACTGCTTCCTGGAGTTAAGAATTTTGTCCATAGCACTGTCAAGGTATCCACATTAATGTGAACTGTCCATAAGGCTAATGTCCCCCATGCTGCCCCTGACAGACAGACAGGTGATCTAATATGACCATTTTGGAACGTTTCATATGCATGAGCCATACAGTCTGAAAACACCTGTAGTCATGACAACTGCATGTGCACTGTTCATCACGATCTCTGACTAGTATCTGCGTCCAGTATATTGGGGTCAATTCACTGGCTGACTAGTGGATAAGTCCATTTCACATCTACAGTTACTATGTGGGTACAGATATTTATCAAAAGTAGCAAATAAGAATCACCATGGGGGAAATAGGGGAGAGAAGATGAACATACGCAGTGCTGTTAGTATTCCATAAGTTCCTGCTACAGGATATGGTTTTCACAAAGATTTCCATTCATTCAAGAAGTCTATTCAAATAAACCTGACCTGTCCATGTGGAAGACCACAGTCCACAAATGACCCTTGACCTTCTCTGACTGGTCTGTCAAGAACCACGCCTTCTCGGAATTTGCTCTTCTCAGTCTCTCGCAGGTGGTGGGGGCTGTCCAGGGGTGGCAGCATTCCTGAAAGGAAGCACACCTCCACTAGACATGCATCAGTTTTGCCAAGGCCCTGCATCACAATGCAAGATGACACAACATGTACCACTTGCAGGACAAAACTTACATGACCAAAAATGTGTTACAGATAATAAAAAATTATATTCAGTGCCATCCTTTTGTCTATCATACTCTATGGTTAAATCTCTCTCTCTCTCTCTCTCTCTCTCTCTCTCTCTCTCTCTCTCTCTCTCTCTCTCTCTCTCTCTCTCTCTCTCTCTCTCTCACACACACACACACACACACACACACACACACACATACACAAACACACACACACACACACACACACAGACATAGATAAGCTTGATGTGATGTAGCAACATGACAACTAAGCATTTAACAGTGATTTTTACTTGCACTTTTTAGTGCTTTTTCCACTTCATCAGCAAGAGTGTCTGATTCTGTGCAATAAGGTATGAACTTTTCTTAATGTTGGGTTAAAAACATAATTCAGAAAATTTATAATTGTTTTCTGAACACAGGAAAAAACAAACAAATTCAGGTTTACAGAAAATGTGCAAAACAAAACGGTCAACCCACTTGGACAGTACTCCACTGTCACACACAGTGAGATTTATTTATGAGATACCAGCAAAGCAACCAAAAGTTATACACATGTATTCTTAGGTCTGAAATGACCACATCACCAATGGCATCTACCATCCATAGCTATCCTCCCATGACAGCCTGTTGCAGTGAGCACAGCCATGCATTCAGTTCTGTTATTACATGCATTTATGTGCAACAAGATGCATGTGAATAGTAAAAGCAGAAATCACACAGCACACATGTCTGTAAACATGAACACATCTAACCACAGAAATGGACTCACCTACGTGCTGCAGAACAGGGTGGGTAGGGAAGAGGCGTTTTCGGAGGTACTGCGGGCATTCTAGGTACTGAAGAATCTTGCCCAACTGCAGCGTGTGCTCTGAGAAGAGGTCCTGGCTGAGCTCGTCACCTCTGAGTTCGGAGTCCTTCCTGGACCTGACAACAAAACAGGGGATGTGACTTCCTCCAAAGCTTGAGGTGAAAAACACCTGCATGATCACAAGCAGACTTCAGTGCCAGGAGGAGTCTTCTATGACTTGGCCTTTATCAGTTTACAGGCATCACTCCAGTTCCAGGTCGCATCACTCCAGTTCCAGGTCGCATCACTCCAGTTCCAGGTTGCATCACTCCAGTTCCAGGTCGCATCACTCCAGTTCCAGGTCGCATCACTCCAGTTCCAGGTCGCATCACTCCAGTTCCAGGTCGCATCACTCCAGTTCCAGGTCGCATCACTCCAGTTCCAGGTCGCATCACTCCAGTTCCAGGTTGCATCACTCCAGTTCCAGGTCGCATCACTCCAGTTCCAGGTCGCTGTTTCACGTGGGTAAGGCTTGACCTACTGGGGCCATATAAACGCACAGATGGCTGGGAATGATCTGATCTTGTTCGCATGCTTTCCAGTAGCCTCTTTGGCAGCATGGGACTGCCCCTGGCTGAGCTACTGGAGCAGGCCCTGGCTGAGCTACTGGAGCAGGCCCTGGCTGAGCTACTGGAGCAGGCCCTGGCTGAGCTACTGGAGCAGGCCCTGGCTGAGCTACTGGAGCAGGCCCTGGCTGAGCTACTGGAGCAGGCCCTGGCTGAGCTACTGGAGCAGGCCCTGGCTGAGCTACTGGAGTAGGCCCCTGGCTGAGCTACTGGAGTAGGCCACTAAAGCCCAGCAGCCAAAGGTTTGAGCTGATGAGAGGGGGACTGAGGCTCCAGTCCTACGTTACTTTAAGTGTTTATTTTTGCTCAATAAGTGCAAATACTTCTGCCAAGCAGTTGTTCAACATTTTCACTCATTCCTCCATGGTTGCAGGCACACACAAAACTTGCACACACACACACACACACACACACACACACTTGCACACACACACTTGCACACACACACAGACACTTGCACACACACACTTGCACACACACACTTGCACACACACACACACACTTGCACACACATACACACACTTGCACACACACACATGCACTTGCACACACGCACACACGCACACACACACACACACACACCGGGATGCATGCACATACACTTGTACAAGCATTCAGGCACATTGATATATACACACACACATGTCCGCGCGCACATACACACACTTGCACACACACACTCACACACACACATGCACACTCACGCTTGCACACACACACACATTTGCACACACACACACACACACACACACACTTGCACACACACACACACACACGCAAACCTGCTATCTATTCCTCTTTCCTTACTGGAAAAGTCCCACTATATGTACTTGATAAATGGACCAGGAAGGAAGGCCAAAAATAGTCACACATTCATTGGCTACAAGTCACATGAACACTGGCTACAAGTTACACATTCATTGGCTACAAGTCACACATTCATTGGCTACAAGTCACATGTTCCCTGGCTACAAGTCACATGTTCACTGGCTACAAGTCACACATTCACTGGCTACAAGTCACACATTCATTGGCTACAAGTCACACATTCACTGACTACAAGTCACACGTTCATTGGCTACAAGTCACACATTCATTGGCTACAAGTCACATGTTCACTGTCTACAAGTCACATGTTCACTGTCTACAAGTCACACATTCACTGGCTACAAGTCACACGTTTACTGGCTACGTGTGTCTGAAGCTGCTCAATGCCTTTTTCATCAGCATTAAGATTGGGAAACAAAATCATCAAAATTCCCATACTACACCAGGACTCATAGCACTCACAAGACAAATATTTTAAGGAGATTCTAGGAGGTTTTCTAGACTTTATTTTTATACATATATTTTTAGGACAATCCAAACATTGTATTGCCAAACATTTACACTGCCATTCTGTACCAGTAAATCATTGTGTGGGAGCAAAATTAGCAAACCTCCCATGAGAAGAAAAAAAATATGGTGGGTAGATGTTGCAGCAAGGTACTTAGGTAGGTAAAAGTAGCAGCAAGGTAAAATTTCTGGAGTTTCGAGGAGATAAGCAGGAGATGTAGATTCTAGGAGATTTTTTGAGAGAATAACTTTTCATTTGATTCTATGAGTTTCTAGAGTGCTACAGGCCCTGTACCACACACCAAAATAGTCAGTTCCCACAAGCATGGAGGGTGAACACAATTTAGACTTACGTTTCCTCAAATATGATTATTTCATTCACACTGAAAATAACAGCAGCACGAGCAATCTGAAAATAAAAGAGGGGGAAAAATCAACATATCTTCCCAGCAACGTTACAATAAAAAGGATTTTTAAAACTATGTAAACTGTGCAAGAATTAGAAGGTCTCAGAGCAGAATATGTTAAGAACATCCAACCAGATTTTCACACATTTTCATACTTATTTAACAGTTGGATACATTTACTATTTTAAATCTCTGCAGTCTCAAAAGTTAGAATTGAAAACCTGCAGTAAATATAAAATGTTCCTATTTGAATAAATTAGCATTTTCAGCATCTTGTAAAACATCAATTACATGAATTTAAAAAATAGGGGTGCATTTCATAATACTTGCTATGTGATGATTGCAAACAACGCCATCTATTGTGATTGAATGAACATCAGGGCATCTGAGCAATGTCTTCTCAGCAGACATGCAGAGCGTTACTGTGGCATGTTTATGTGTCACTTGTGTCATGCACTTTCCACCCTACAATATCTCACCCATGGATTTGGCAGATTAGAAACTGTTAATTGAAAGTCGTTGTTTTTTCAGTTCTAAAAAATCAAATCAAATTACAATATTAACTTTATTTAAAATATTTTTTCAATAGTATTTACACAAACGCACATACACACACGTGCCTGCACGCACGCATGCACACACACAAACTTGTGCACTGAATCAAAAGCTCCTGCCTATGAATTGAAAACTGCGTTGAAAGTGTGTGATTGAAAAATTACCATGGAATTCTGAGGTGAACTTGCACTGAGGACTGCAATGAATGTTGCTTACCTCCCCTGGACTGCAATGAATGTTGCTTACCTCCCCTGCCAGGTACGTGCCCAGGATGGAGGACTGGACAATGCTCAAGATGGAACCAGGCAGAGCAATGGACAGTGTGCACTGCATCCCTGAAAACAGCCACCAGGCAGAGCAATGGACAGTGTGCACTGCAACCCTGAAAACAGCCACCAGGCAGAGCAATGGACAGTGTGCACTGCATCCCTGAAAACAGCCACCAGGCAGAGCAATGGACAGCGTGCACTGCATCCCTGAAAACAGCCACCAGGCAGAGCAATGGACAGTGTGCACTGCATCCCTGAAAACAGCCACCAGGCAGAGCAATGGACAGTGTGCACTGCATCCCTGAAAACAGCCACCAGGCAGAGCAATGGATAGCGTGCACTGCATCCCTGAAAACAGCCACCAGGCAGAGCAATGGATAGCGTGCACTGCATCCCTGAAAACAGCCACACGCCGACCAATCAGTGGAACACCAAGTCTTCATTTGAACTGTTCCTGTGTAAGTCCTGAGCTTTTTGCATTGAACTGTTCCTGTGTAAGTCCTGAGCTTTTTGCATTGAACTGTTCCTGTGTAAGTCCTGAGCTTTTTGCATTGAACTGTTCCTGTGTAAGTCCTGAGCTTTTTACATTGAACTGTTCCTGTGTAAGTCCTGAGCTTTTTGCATTGAACTGTTCCTGTGTAAGTCCTGAGCTTTTTACATTGAACTGTGAGTACTCAATAAAGGGGCAACATAGTACATTAGTAGTGAAATAGACAACTTCTGATTTTCTTCGCGTCTGAATAAAGGTAAAGGTGTGGTTTTTTATAGCGACTTACACCCTTTGTCAGGGTCTCAAACCGCTTACACTTTACCCCCTGATCACTGGGCATAACTGAATACCAAAACTGATTTTTTAAAACATGCTGAGGACTAAACTTAAATGGACTTTAAATGGCAGCCAACTGACCGATTTTAACCCGAATTCAACAAATCAGTCTCAAAAAGTTTAGATATTAGCCTGAAAGAGTTTTCTCACCCAGAATTGTCAGAGATGTATCAACATTTATGCAGAAGGATTTTCCACAATATTGTGAAACCAAACACAGTGAATCTTTTCCACTTCCTCTTTGAAATCATAAAAGACATCAATTGAAATAAGATGTGTTTTTTTCTAAAATCTGGGCTGTACATTTGTAGCTAACAATAGTCAAAATATTCTGGGAAAGTTTTATTGCAGTACCTGTTATAAATTGCGAATGGGGTTGTTTTAGATTGACATATTTCAAGTTTTTAGAAAATAACAGAAATAAATCTAAACAGAGTGTTGGGCATTTTAAGCTTGGCAGGAAACCAACAATGTAGGAGATGATCTTGACATCAGTTTTGTACATTCATGTACATCTCAAACCTTTTCCATAGAAGCTATGTTCAGGGGAATTGGCTGTTGACACAAGAATTTTCTGGGCATAAATGAAAAATGAATCTTGTAGAAATCACACATTGGTCACTGAATCTTTAAAAAAAAAAAAAAAAAAGTCCTCTCTTATCAGTGAAGACATTGTTGCACATTTTTTGCACTCTGCAGCCCGATCAAGTGTTAGTGTGAACAAACTCAGATTAATAACACTCAGAAACCTCATAATGACCACACAAAAAATAGCCGAGAAAAAAAAACTAAGCCAGTTGTGAATTATGAGAAAGAACTTCAATTATGGAGATGAAGCAACCAATACCTTTCTTTATAACATCTTTTTCAAGCTCGTGTTCTTTCTTGAGTATCTCAGCCTCCTCCAAATTTCTCTTCTCTTGCTCCATCTGTTGTATCAACTGCTCTTCCTGCCTTTGCCTTTTCAGGTTTTTCCCTAGAACACCAATACAAAATGGAATAAAAAAGAAGAAGGCATGAAGATTAAGAGATCTACATCACATACATGAGCCAACTTTGCAACATGTAAAGCTAAAAATGTTCTGCAGTTTAAATCATTTATTAAAATATTGACATCAATCAAGAATAGCATCGAAAAGTGAAGAACAGCTTAGCATTGAATTGCATGGCATTGAATTGCACGGCATTGAGTTGCATGACATTGAATTGCATGGCATTGATTGATTGAATTGCATGGCATTGAGTTGCACGGCATTGAGTTGCATGACATTGAATTGCATGGTATTGAGTTGCATGGCATTGAGTTGCATGACATTGAATTGCATGGCATTGAGTTGCATGGCATTGAATTGCATGACATTGAATTGCATGGCATTGATTGATTGAATTACATGGCATTGAGTTACGTGGCATTGAGTTGCATGGCATTGAGTTGCATGGCATTGAGTTGCATGGCATTGAATTGCATGACATTGAATTGCATGGCATTGATTGACTGAATTACATGGCATTGAGTTACGTGGCATTGAGTTGCATGGCATTGAGTTGCATGGCATTGAATTGCATGGCATTGAGTTACATGGCATGGCATAGCAGTGCATAATATCCTTTATTCCTAAAGCATTGCATGGCACAGTATAGAATTGCATTTAGTGCACAGCACAGCATTGCATAGTTTAGCACATCATAGCTTGACAAAAAAATAGACTATTCTCATTTAGTTAACTCTCTTACCACCGGTACCTTGGGCAAAAAACCTTACTATAAACCCCATGAAAAGGGAGGAAACCGTGTAAATTTTAATGGTTACCTTAAATAAAAATAAAATTTTAAAAACCTTTTTTCCACAAAAGTTTTAATACCTTCCTTTTGATAGCATATTTCTCTTTTATAAGAAATGCTCATCTTTCCTTTGAGGCTCAAATAATGGGCACCAAAAAATTGAAATACACAGTACCTAGAATCTCTGAAAAGATGCAGTCCCTCAACACTCAGTTCCATTCCCAAAACCATTATTATAACATCGTATCTACACTACAGCCACAATCAAAACCCCATGCAAAAGAAGAGTTAACTCCCCCTTGACCACACACACACTGCCTTACACAGTACCTCACAAGGGAAGATCATAGAGGACAAAATCAACACGAAATAGAGACAAATCTAATTCAAACATCTGACTGTGAAGAAGAGTTTGATTTCTTTGGCAGTGGTGACTTTCCACACTTGGTCCTCACAACTCTCTTCCACCTGCTTTTATTAGTTTTAAACAGCGTACATGCATTGATGCAAGTTCGTCTGCTCCGCAACATGTTGGAAAAATGAATAATCTAGAAATAAATAAAAATTATCAGACGCTGACACGCTGACAAGCAGGTCGCAAAGCACGCCCACTTCCTCCGCAAACTTCTCTAGTGGGATCTGAGTCAAATTGCGGGTCCATTTAATCTGAGATGATCACTGTCAACTTTGCAAGTCAGAATCTCTGGATCTAGGTCACTCCCATTGTCCTATTCCAGGTCAAACAGCGGTAATTCAACGCTTTCTGCATTGCTATCTTCGCAAAAAACATGTGATGGGCCTGGCTGGGGCTCACCCGACATTGCGATTTAAAAAAAAATAAGAAAAATTCACTAAATCGCCAGAAATTAACAATCAAAATAGCAGCATATGGCCTATTCACTGCGGAGCTAATGTTCAATATCTCGCGAGATTACTGTTACCATGGAAAACATGGCAGCTTCCAGTGTGAGTGTGGTGTCTTGCGGGACATGCCGGGATGTCCACAGGAGAGAGAATAGCCATTTTTTGCGGGACACACCAGGACATCCGGTGGTAAGAGGGTTAACTTAGAAAACAGAATACATACGTTCTTGTTGCCTTTTCTTCCATTCCTTGGCCTGTGAAGATGATTGTGGTTTTGAAAAAATTAATCTCTGCAGTTACAATGATGATGATGATGATGATGATGATGATGATGATGATGATGATGATGATGATGATGATGATGACGATGATGATGATGATGATGATTACCAGACTAAGCCTCCTGGCAAATGAATAGAAGGTTGCATGATAGGGCTGGAAGGATGGATGGAGTTTTACGGTCTATCAACCTTTGTGGTCTATGTAAGGCCATTAAGCTTGAAAATCACTCGAACAGTAAACGCAAATCAAGTCACGGTGTCCCTAGTTATTCACCTCTTACAAATCTTGTAGGGAGAAGCGGTGGGTCAATTCTTACCCCAAACCCACAGGGGGATGCATGATAGTGCAGTCAAGGTACCAAAGACCAAACAGCCACAGAAGTGTAAAATGGCAACCAATGACAGCTCAAGAAACAAAGAACTAATCTGGCAGTGACCTGGATCGACCACCACAAAGCCAATAGTTCATGGAGACTGGAGCCCAGTAAACTGGGCACCATAGCTCCAGTCACACAGAAAATGATGGAAACACCCATGACAAACTGTGCACCATAGCTCCAGTCACACAGAAAATGATGGAAACACCCATGACAAACTGTGCACCATAGCTCCAGTCACACAGAAAATGATGGAAACACCCATGACAAACTGTGCACCATAGCTCCAGTCACACAGAAAATGATGGAAACACCCATGACAAACTGGGCACCATAGCTCCAGTCACACAGAAAATGATGGAAACACCCATGACAAACTGTGCAACAACTTTTACAAACAGTGGGAAGCACACTGACATCCAAAGTAACATCTTCCCAGGAGATGCACCCTCTCCACTGTTGTTTTCATCAGTTCCATGTTTCATTGCTAGATGATGAGTTATTATCTTCAGACCCCTCTCCATCTAAATCCAATGATTTGTATACCTCTGGGCCCGTATTCACAACGGCGATTTATCGGCGATATATTTTAACCCCGATTTATCTCTAAACTCAGACGATTCCAACTGCCTGTTCTGCTCTCCCTTGGCTGGAAACCAGTATATATCGCAAAGCGCAACCTAGGATCCTCTGACGAGCGTACCTTATCTAACCGATCAAGATAACGCGGGGCTAGGGGATAAATCGAGTGTTAAAAAGATAAATGGTCAAAAGTACGGAGGTGAGCAGAGAGCTGTTACATGAGTTCCTAAAAGTAAACTTTATGAAAACTTAACAGTTTTGCATGAATATGGTAGGATTTGTCATGAGAATCAACTACACAACACATAAATTTAAGATGATGCTTTGTTTGGTTGCATTTTTGAAAAAAGATTTTAAGTCTGTTCACAACATTAACACCGTCACACATTTCAAACACACACTGTATAAATTTTAAAAAGTGGAAATCTTTATTATTACATCTTGAGAACTCACCACATGAGTCAAAACTGTCATACACATTACAAATTTGAACTGAAAACTAGTAAACAAAGACTTTAGAAAAGATAATAACGAGTCTGTTCACAACATAACGCCACAACACAATTCCTCATTGAAAGTCATGCTTTAAGCATTAAATATGTCAATTTTAGTATTAAACAGTTTTTAGATGTATTCTAAATGTAACAAACACATATTTAAAGAAAAGCAATTGCATTGGGAATGTATATATCATTAGATACATACTTCAGTCTTTCGACCATTTTAAATGGTTACATTTTTTCCATTTAAGCACATCTGTTGGACCAATGTACTTATTCTCACAGTCCAAGTTTAGCAATGGACATCAGAAAACTTAAAAGTGAAGTCAGAAAATAAAAATAATTGAATATACTCTTTGTAAACCCCAAAATTTGAATTCTGATCAATGTCTGTTCACAACATTACACCGTTACAAACTTTTTTTCAATAAAAAGTGACACATTTTAAATTCTGAATCAGGAACAATGTTTCAGAAGGTGCATAAGGAAGACAGCTACATTTTGCACTCCTTCCCATGCACACCATTCTCTTATTACGTGCAGTAAAAAAAAAGTGCGGGTTTGTTCATAACATAACACCATTTTGTTCACAACATAACACAAAACCAATTTTTAAAAGTGTGATGAAACAGTTCCTGATCACCAAAACATTCAATTTAACAAAACTAAATATTCTGTCAACATTGATGTATTCATTAAAACTTAAAATAGCCATTGAACATTTGTTGCTCTTGTAATGCACTTTAATGGTGTAATGTTATGAACTGGATGGTGTATTGTTATGAACTACATGAAAGATCTAGAAAAACAAAATTTTAGTTTGATTCTTGTACAAGAATGTTTATAGTAATAATACATGTAGAATGAAATGGTGGTTTGGTTTAAGTATTGTTTGGCCTTCTGTATATAGCTAGATAAGTTTGTTTGCAACATTACACACACAGGTGTGTGCGTAATGTTGTGAACAGAGTGTGTTTTTCTAAAAATGTGCCTAAATGGAATCTTGAGAGTGTGTCTGTGTTCAACAATGTAGAACTTAACCAGAAGGTTTTAATTCTTTATCCCCACCAAGTTTTAAAGTTGATTTTTGTGGTTTTTGGATGTTCACAACAGTAACACCATTCTTCATTCCACTTGCCATTGTTTTCCTCACTAAAAGTACATGCAGAGTGTGATTTCAGTCCTGACAAAAAGACCACAGCAAAGCTGAATAATCAATAGTCCTATTTACCAACAACTTGATAACATAATAATGCACACACCATCTGATTTTAGCTGTTTTCCCTCAAAATTGAGCACTTTGGTCTGTACACAACTAATTAGGCCCAGAACTTGTTTTCATTTTATTCATAAAATATATCAAATATCTAGATTTTTGCAACACACAAATATTTTGCAGTTACACAATTGCAGGAAAATCCACTTTATGTAAAAAAAAAAAACAACATGTTTGATCTATCTGAAGATAAAGTTGCAAAATCTTAACGCAATTTTTGTCTTGGTCGTTAAAATGTTGTTTTATCAAGTCAAAACAAAAGTTTTCTGATTGTTTTAAAACTTAACCATAAAATACAACCATTGTAGCATGTAGTGACACTGATTGCATGGGGTAAGACAGAATCTTTGTGTGGAATTTTAACCTTTGAAGACGATGGTGCTAGTGTTACACAAATGTTGTGAACAGACTTTATACATCAAAATTATTATTTTGGATTACAAATTTTATTTCTCAGCAAGTCTGTTGAAAAGAAGGTCTCCCAAAAACAACTTTGGCAGAAAATAATTATTAGGATTTACTTTTTGTGTGTGTAAAAAAGAGCTTGAAAATGAGCCTTTTGGAATGTGTAACACTTTCTCTGTTTCCCAAAACTCAATATTCCTAACACAAATGCAAATAACTCAACAACTATCAATTTTAGTGAGAAAAATTTTTTTTGCTAGCAACATTGTTCAATACTGAATAAGTCACA
>JAWQFJ010007620.1:0-12500 GCA_034096865.1 Theodoxus fluviatilis
TTGAATCTTGAACCTTGGATCTTGAGCCTTGGAACCTGGCGACAAATGTTCAGATGGAAGCATGGCGGACAATACTTTAGTTATGCCAACGCCCTCTTTGCGCTATTAGCCAAACTGCACAGTACACTACCACTTCACTTTCAAGGCTAATTGTGGTCAATCCGCAAAATGTTATATATAATTATATGAATGAAAGTTGTTAATAAAGGTTTGAAGAATATGTGTACAGAGTTTGAATTTTGTGTGTTTTGAACTTTTTGCGAAAATACAAGTTGTTTGTGAAAATCGGGTGTTTCTCGCAGAGTGCCTGCCGTGGCACGGGCACAGCCGCGTTTTCCACATCGGGTTACTATTTTTAAATCTCTCGTGCATCGCTCTTTCTGATTGGATAGCTTTCATACTTGGCAACCAATGAGAGCAAAGATTGCTCTTTCGTTCGGTGTTTGTTCGAACTTCCTGTCTATCTGCAATCCCGCGCTATTGAGGTAAGTTTGACAACGATCCTTTTCTTCTTAAAAATTTGCTCAGTTAATCTAATCTGATCAAATTCGAACGTGCATATTTAAATTCCTCAAGATTTCCTCTTTTAAATGGTGTATTTGGTTTCCTATGTGTGTTAAATATGACGCTTCACCGTGCATTTTCCTGAGGTACCCCATCAAAATTTTTCAGTCAGTTTACGATCAATGACCGACAGTACGGAGCGTCTGCTTGCGTGCGGCAATTGTCATTTCAACTGCTTCACAGTTGGTTTGGTCAGGCTTTTTGCAAAGCAATGACGTTTTGATTTATTCCAGCAATACCTAGATGCTTTAGCGATAAACTTTCTGTACGTGATTCCGTGAGATTGAAATGAAAAATTACAAAAAGCAGTCAATGATCACAAGTTGGTAAAATGTCGGTCATCGCAGACTAGGCTTACTGGGCTAGTCCACTGTTGCGGCACCCCTCGCTCAAGCTATTTTTAGAATGCCGTTGTCTCTCAACCGCTGCTCAGCAGTTTGGAATGCTCTCGCAGGGGGTGTTGGGTATCTGTGTAGGGTCAACAGTACGCAGGTGCTGAGTACGCGAATTTCACTACCCTACCTCAAAACAGAGCCTCTTTCTCCTCACACTGTTAACTCACACAATCCAAACTTGTTTCATGTTGTTGACAAAAGATCGATGTTTCTGCAAATGTGTTTAATGCTCAATAAATCTTCTTCAACTTTGATGTTTTTCATGTTTTGCGCGAAAGATTAAATGCTGTCAGTGAGAGAAAGTGTGACATGAAAATTCGCTGCGGTGTAAAGTTGAGTTGAGTTGACTAACAATTATGGTTTTATTTCATTTCTTCTTGACCTAGGAGCAAAAAATCATTAATACTTGGATGTTGAAGCTGCAATAAAGTTTTTGTGTTGAATAGTTTATCTTTTGTGGCTCTTTTTCTGAATGAGTGGTGGTGTCAAGTTGAGACTCCAAACTCTGAAACTGTCTTCTTCAAATACAACTAAACTAAAGATTACACTTAGTTTTTCTTTTCTGTACAGTTTAGACATCACCTAATGCATCATATTTATGTGAAATGAAGAGTGTATCATTACTGTATCAGAAAGTTAATTTTGAAATATTTGTATCACACCAATACTCAGCACCTCTGTACTCTTGACCATTATAGGCCTACTCCATGGGGTGAAACCAAAACATACTAGAGCTTACCATCTCTCCCATCTCGTCTCTAAATGAGAAAATATAATTATGTGACGTTGTGGAAAATAGCATACTAAAGAAAGTTTTAATAGTTTGAAGGCCATTTAGATTTATATCATGTATATATATTTATTTTTAAATTAATGGGTTCAATGTATGCCTTCAAGTTCAATTCAGTATGTTTTGTATGTGTGCATGTGTTTATTTTAATGCTTCTCAAATATGAAATAACAATAGTATTTGAGTTTTAGGATATTTGGTTAATGGTGTGTGTGTTTATTCTAATCTAATTTCTTCTGTTTCAGATTCACATTCACACTTCCGAGACTTCTTTGTCAACCATGGAACCTTGTTTTCTGAGCCAAACCTCGATGGATGGGACACAGACTCTTTCATATAACATTTCCAAAAGTATCATATGCAGCCATTCTGAGAATCAAACCAGTGGTTTCAGCCATACATCAACATGGAATTCTTTATTCAACAGGAGTCCCAGTCCCAAGAACATTATTGAACTCTTGACTAGTGACTGATGTAAATTATGGCTAAACTGCACAGTGTGAAAAACGAAAAGCAGAAATTTGTGGTGTAACATTATGTAAACAAGTCTTCAATGCATAAGTCTGTACATATAATTCTAGAGTTTGGCTTGTTTTGCTGTAGCAGTTGATCAATATAGCAATTGATCAAATTAAGTAAGAACAAAATAGCTGTGAATTATTGTTTGAATGCTTGTGTAGGTCTGAACGTTCACCTCTCGTCTTATACTTTAACATGTATTCTCTTATATTAATCAGACCAGCACCAAAGAAGCACATGAAATCACATGGAATTCTTTGAACTCAATAGGAACTTCAATTTACATCTAAATACAGTTTAAATTTCTGAAATCGGATCATATTTAGCAAAGTTTTGCTTGATTTAATTTTCGGCCAATCGGAGCCCATCTAATTAATTATGCAAATGAATAAACATAATTCATCATTCTTTTTGAGTTGTTTTCTTGTATAGTATCAATCTATAAAGTTAAAATGTAAATTATATGGAGGAATACCTTAACAATCACTGAGTTTTATTAAAACAAATAGCAAAAAAGTAAAAATTATGCAATTTTATGCAAATTAGTCGACAAAAATCGCGTCAAAGACAATTTTTGGTGACGCCAATGAATTCGGCATGTGTTTTTTTAGTAAATTGGAAAGTTCCATTAAGATATTTTTATTATTGTAAGAACTATGCTGAAATAAGTATAATTTCAATGATCAAGCCGGTGCCATCTCAAATCTGGGGGTCTTAACAAATCTTACTAAATATTTTCGGACCATAACTTTGGTTCTACTCATCCGATTTCAAAAATTTAAATTGCATTGTAATCAGATCAGTGAGCACTACAATTATATATAATACATTGGAATCATGTTGTAAAGTTTAAAAAATGGTCTGGCATAACTACAATACTTCCATCCCCCGTTTCATACTGCCCGCCCCCAACCCTTTACAATTTCACTATCTCTTTCGTCCAACTTATTGTGGTTTTACATTGAAACCCCATGGGTGGTACAACAAATAACCACCACCAAATTATCTTTTACACAATACATCATATGATAAAACATATTCAAAGCATCACCACACATAGCTTTGCATTGAAAACTCAGGAGTAGTACCGTAAACAAATCACTACCCCTAAATTATCCACTAAACAATGCATCATACGATAAACCATCATGGAAGCATTCACTACAGACAAACACAACTACATGCAACATAACGGTTTAGCACGTTTCACTACGTGGCTCCATTTTTATCTAAATCAGAGACCAGACTTGTACGTTACGGATAACGATAACAGTTCAACTTACTTCCGACTTTTCAATGTTTACTGTCCCAAAAGCGAAGTTCCAAAGAGAAAAGGGACGACCGTCGCAACTCCAACTCCCATGTAGTTGAGACAACCTTCTCTGGCGTCAGGACCTAGTCTTACACTGACACCAAAGACACTACCACCTTTAAGCTATAAACGCTTTCAAAAGGCGATCAACCGAGAGAGCTCGCTAATTCGACGACCGTATCGAATCTCTGCTTGAGCTACTCTGACGTTGCTCCAAAATCTCCGTGACGTCACTCCAAAAATCTCTTTGACGTCACTGCACTATTTGGCCTAATTCGTCTCTTTTCAAAAGATAAACTGTGGAATGTCTGAACTGCATGCGCACACAACCAGTTCTATAAATTACTTTCCGATCTCCGTATCGCCAAGGCTGATACGAGAAAAAACAACACGGACAGCACGAGACAATGAAACACATTAGCGACGCGCTATACTCCGGCGCCCTAAAATGACACACACTTGTGACACAGGTCACACACAGAATCATGTGTCCGCGGGTCGACGTGTTAGCAACGTGGCGAGAGGTGAAAGGTCACAGTGGAAGCGTGTGCGAGCTCAGCCTCCAGCATTGCCTGCCACATGGCAAGCAACTGGCCGCAAGCAACGTGGCAAGAGACTTCGGTTGCCTCGTGTGCGGAGGCCTTAAGAGCCCTGCCGCCACTTTGCACGCACTGAAAAAAAGGATCTACGTTATCAGAGTGGAGGATTCGTGAACGAAAGAAATGACGGGAAATCAGCTTTGAACAGAAGGGAAAGGAGAAGATGAACGGAACATGGCACAGGGTGGGGTGGATAAATGGATAGATGGATGGATGCATGGATGGATGGATGGATGGATTGATGGATGGATGGATGGATTGATGGATGGATGGATGGATTGATGGATGATGGATTGATGGATGATGGATGGATGGATGGATGGATGGATGGATGGATTGATGGATGATGGATTGATGGATGATGGATTGATGGATAGATTGATGGATGGATGGATGGATGGATGGGGGCGAGCGGACGGACGGACGGACGAATGGATGGATGAGTAGATGGTGAATGGATGGATGATAGATGGATGATATATGGATTATGGATGGATGGATGGATGGATGGACTGATAGATGGATGGATGGACTGAAGGATGGATGGATGGATGGATGGATGATGGATTAATGGATAGATTAATGGATGGATGGATGGGCGGGCGGGCGGGCGGACGGACGGACGGACGGATGGATGGATGAGTAGATGGTGAATGGGTGGATGCATGGATGATAGATGGATTATGGATTGATGGATGGATGGATGGACTAATGGATGGATGGATTAATGGATGGATGGATGGATTGATGGAATGATGGATGATGGGTTGATGGATATATTGATGGATGGATGGACTGATGGATGGATGGATTGATGGAATGATGGATGATGGATTGATGGATATATTGATGGATGGATGGACTGAAGGATGGATGGATTGATGGATGAATGGATTGATGGATGGATGTGTGGATGGATGCATGGATGGATAGAGGATGGATGGATAGAGGATGGATGGAAAGACGGGTGGTTGGGTGGCTGGGTGGGTGGGTGACTGGGTGGCTGGGTGGCTGGGTGGGTGAGTGAGTTGGTGAGTGGATGGATGGATGGATGGGTGGATGGGTGGATGGGTGGATGGGTGGAGGGATGGATGGATGAATGGATGGATGGATGGATGGATGAGTGGGTGAATGAATGGGTGGGTGGGTGGATGGATTGGTGGATGGATGGGTGGATGGATGCATGGATGGATAGAGGATGGATGGATAGATGATGGATGGAAAGATAGATGGGTGGGTGAGTGGGTGGGTGGGTGGGTTGTTGGCTGCGTGGTGGGTGGGTGGGTGGATGGATGGGTGAATGGGTGAATGGATGGATGGATGGATGGGGGGGTTGATGAATGGGTGAATAGATGGGTGATGCTTTATGGCTTATGTATTTGCAGGCTGTGTGAGGCCAATGATCACGAAACCACTAAAGTGAGAGCAAATCAAGTCACGATTTTCATTTTCTCTAGTTATTCGCTTTTTACTAATCGCGTAGGGACACGCCCCCAGCCCACAGGGGATACGAGGTATGGGAAAGAGTGATAGTGCGATGGAAAGGACAGGTGTGGCGATCGACACAGAGAGAGGAGAGAGAGAGAGAGAGAGAGAGAGAGAGAGAGAGAGAGAGAGAGAGAAAGAAAGAGCGAGAGAAGGAGAGATAGAGAGAGAGAGAAAGAGAGCGAGAGAAGGAGGGATAGAGATAGAGAGAGATAGAGAGAAAGAGAGAAAGAAAGAGAGAAAGAGAGAAAAACAGAGAAACAGACAGACGGGTGGGTTGATGGATGGATGGATAGTGTTTTATAGCCTATCAGCCTTTTTAGGCTATGTAAGGCCATTTAGCACGAAAATCACTTGAACAGTTTAGAGTAAACGCTCACCAAGTCACTCCCTAGGTATTCGCCTCTCACGAATCGCGTGGGGAGACACGGTGGGTCAATTCTTGCCTCGAACCCACAGGGGGACAGACGGACGGACGGACGGACGGACGGGCAGACAGGCAAACACACAGACAGATAGTTACAGAGACAGACAGACAACTGACAGGCAAACACACAGACAGACACAGACAGAAAAAGAAGGAAAGAAAGAAAAGAAAGAAACAGGGAAGGAAGGTGAAAAACAAATGAATCAGCAAACCTTCTCTTTACAGTACATCTTTATACTACATTTTGACTCGTCAGAATAATTCACTCCATCTGCAAATATGACTTAGAAATCTCAATGAGTGTCAAGAGCGCCGTACTTCACAGGTTCGTGTGTAGCGAGTTCATTGCAGTTTTCGTTTAGGTCTGTGTATCGGCGCGCCCCCACAGCTTTCCACGCTGGAAGCGGAGCAGGGGTCGATGGGGAAAACACACTGAAGCTTGCTTGCTTGGCCTGCCTCAAAGCTTCGCACTTCCACTGCTTTTCGCCCTGACGTGGTGCGTTCGATTCTGCGAGGCACTCATGATTTTTTTTTCTCTTTTCTTTTCCCCCCACCTTCTTTCTCCCTTTACCCTCCACTTCCCCCCACCCCACCCCCCACCTCACCCCCACCTCCACTCTCCTCGAAAAGAACAGGTTTAGTTCGCATATACATTACGCCAGCTTTTGTTTTATGTAAGCTCGGGTGTATGTTTACTGCAGGTACGAATGTATATTTATTCATTTCTTATTGCTTGTTCATGTCACTGCCGCTGCTGCTGCTGCTAGTGTTACTGCTGTTGCTGCCGCTGGTGTTGCTGTTGCTGGTGTTGCTGCTGCTGCTGGTGTTGCTGCTGCTGTTGTTGATGTTGCTGGTGTTGCTGCTGCTGCTGGTGTTGCTGCTGCTGTTGCTGATGTTGCTGCTGCTGTTGCTGCCGCTGGTGTTGCTGTTGCTGGTGTTGCTGCGGCTGCTGCTGGTGTTGTTGCTGCTGTTGCTGCTGTTGCTGCCGATGGTGTTGCTGTTGCTGGTGTTGCTGGTGCTGTTGCTGGTGCTGCTGCTGCTTTTGCTGTTGCTTCTGGTGTTGCTGCTGCTGTTGGTGTTGCTGCTGTTGCTCCTGATGTTGCTGAAGCAACTTCTGCTGTTGCTGCTGGTGTTGCTGCTGCTGCCGCTGCCGCTGGTGTTGCTGCTGTTGCCGCTGGTGTTGCTGGTGTTGCTGGTGTTGCTGCTGTTGCTGCTGGTGTTGCTGGTGTTGCTGCCGCTGCCGCTGGTGTTGCTGCTGTTGCTGCTGTTGCTGCTGGTGTTGCTGCTGTTGCTGGTGTTGCTGCTGGTGTTGCTGCTGGTGTTGCTGCTGTTGCTGCTGGTGTTGCTGGTGTTACTGTTGCTGGTGTTGCTGCCGCTACTGCTATTGGTGCTACTGCTGTGACTGCTGCTGCTGTTGCTGCTGCTGTTGCTGCTGTTGCTGCTGTTGCTGCTGCTGTTGCTGCTGCAGCTGGTGTTGCTGCAGCTGGTGTTGCTGCTAATGCTGCTGCTGTTGCTGGTGTTTCTGCTTCTGCTGTTGCTGCTGCTGGTGTTGCTGCTGCTGGTGTAGCTGCTGTTGCTGTTGCTGGTGTTGCTGCTTCTGCTGTTGCTGCTGCTGGTGTTGCTGCTGCTGGTGTAGCTGCTGCTGCTGTTGCTGGTGTTGCTGCTTCTGCTGTTGCTGCTGCTGGTGTTGCTGCTGCTGGTGTTGCTGCTGTTGCTGTTGCTGGTGTTGCTGCTTCTGCTGTTGCTGCTGCTGGTGTTGCTGCTGCTGGTGCTGCTGCTGTTGCTGTTGCTGGTGTTGCTGCTGCTGGTGTTGCTGCTGCTGGTGTAGCTGCTGTTGCTGTTGCTGGTGTTGCTGCTGCTGGTGTAGCTGCTGTTGCTGTTGCTGGTGTTGCTGCTTCTGCTGTTGCTGCTGCTGGTGTTGCTGCTGCTGGTGTTGCTGCTGCTGGTGTTGCTGCTGCTGGTGTTATTGCTGCTGATGTTGTTTCTGCTGATGTTGCTATTGCTGCTGGTGTGCTGTTGCTGATGTTGCTACTGCTGATGTTGCTACTGCTGATGTTGCTACTGCTGGCTTTGCTGCTGTTAATGCTTCGTCAGCAACTTGCTGTTTTTTAATCCACTTCTATTGTGGCTGTGACTAGCGACATAGAATCCGTCTTGAAAAATTACAGAAATCACTTTAATCGACACTGGAACATGTACCAAATATGAAAATGTGCATATTTCCGCTTCATGTGTTCTTCAATATTACAGAATGATTTTTTTTCCAAGGAGATAAGTCGCTTTAATTTACACTAAAACAAGTACCAAACATGAATATGTGTATATTTCCGTCTCAGGTATTCTTGAATATTGTCAGACAAATAAAGAAGCGTGGACAGCAACCGACATGTATTCTTTCGTGAGCATAGATATTGTCAAATGTTAACCTCATGTTGTTAGCTTTACTGCGTCTCTACAGCGAAAGTAGGTCTGTAACGGTATATACTGAGAAAAAAACGCACATAAAACTTGCGTACATTATCATATACTGTATTTTTGACAATGCCGTATAAATAACCGTATTTTGCTGGGTCCCACACGTCCATAGAACAAAAATTATTATTGCGACGGAAGTGTTGATTTTGTTCTCACATCATTTTGAGTCACTGCTCGGACCGGAAACGTTCCTTTTCCCGTTTCCTTTTGCTTGTGCATTGGAAGAAAAACACCAAATTAATGTTGCATAGAATTTTTTTTTAAATTACCCATGTCCATCGAATTCATTTACCAGCAGCCTTGTTCTTTCTGGCACCGGGTGTTTTTCTGGTATTAGATCACATTCGCTCTTGCGACCTCCTGCGAGGAGGTTCTGTTACCCTCTGTCCGGCAACTTGTTAGCAAAAGAACTCAAAAACTTCACAACATATGCTAATGACATTGCGTGCAAGGTCAGGGTTTCCCTCAAGGAACAATCCATTAAATGTTGGAGTTTATCTACTACATCATTTGGGAATTACAACCATAAAATATTACCTGTTACGAAGTTTGGGAATTGGACAGAAGCATAGAGACTTTATTGCCAACACGAAGATGACGTCCAACTATCGATGACGCGGGTGTATGCGCTCCGCACAGAGATGTCGCTTTCAGTCAATCAAATGACGTCAGGCCAGGCTAGCAGAATATGCAGTCTTCATTCATTGCACAGGCCTGGCTAGCAGAATATGCAGTCTTCATTCATGGCACAGGCCTGACTAGCAGAATATGCAGTCTTCATTCATAGCACAGGCCTGGCTAGCAGAATGTGCAGTCTTCATTCGTAGCCCAGGCCTGGCTAGCAGAATGTGCAGTCTTCATTCATGGCACAGGCCTGGCTAGCAGAATGTGCAGTCTTCATTCATGTCACAGGCCTGGCTAGCAGAATATGCAGTCTTCATTCATGTCACAGGCCTGACTAGCAGAATATGCAGTCTTCATTCATGGCACAGGCCTGACTAGCAGAATGTGCAGTCTTCATTCATGTCACAGGCCTGACTAGCAGAATGTGCAGTCTTCATTCATGGCACAGGCCTGACTAGCAGAATATGCAGTCTTCATTCATGGCACAGGCCTGGCTAGCAGAATGTGCAGTCTTCATTCATGGCACAGGCCTGGCTAGCAGAATGTGCAGTCTTCATTCATGGCACAGGCCTGGATAGCAGAATGTGCAGTCTTCATTCATGGCACAGGCCTGGCTAGCAGAATGTGCAGTCTTCATTCATGGCACAGGCCTGGCTAGCAGAATGTGCAGTCTTCATTCATGACACAGGCCTGGCTAGCAGAATGTGCAGTCTTCATTCATGGCACAGGCCTGGCTAGCAGAATGTGCAGTCTTCATTCATGGCACAGGCCTGACTAGCAGAATGTGCAGTCTTCATTCATGGCACAGGCCTGACTAGCAGAATGTGCAGTCTTCATTCATGGCACAGGCCTGGCTAGCAGAATGTGCAGTCTTCATTCATGTCACAGGCCTGGCTAGCAGAATGTGCAGTCTTCATTCATGGCACAGGCCTGGCTAGCAGAATATGCAGTCTTCATTCATGGCACAGGCCTGACTAGCAGAATGTGCAGTCTTCATTCATGGCACAGGCCTGGCTAGCAGAATATGCAGTCTTCATTCATGGCACAGGCCTGGCTAGCAGAATGTGCAGTCTTCATTCATGGCACAGGCCTGGCTAGCAGAATGTGCAGTCTTCATTCATGGCACAGGCCTGGCTAGCAGAATGTGCAGTCTTCATTCATGGCACAGGCCTGGCTAGCAGAATGTGCAGTCTTCATTCATGGCACAGGCCTGGCTAGCAGAATGTGCAGTCTTCATTCATGGCACAGGCCTGGCTAGCAGAATGTGCAGTCTTCATTCATGGCACAGGCCTTACTAGCAGAATGTGCAGTCTTCATTCATGGCACAGGCCTGACTAGCAGAATGTGCAGTCTTCATTCATGGCACAGGCCTGGCTAGCAGAATATGCAGTCTTCATTCATGGCACAGGCCTGGCTAGCAGAGTGCAGTCTTCATTCATGGCACAGGCCTGGCTAGCAGAATACGTAGTCTTCATTCATGGCACAGGCCTGGCTAGTAAAATATGCAGTCTTCATTCATGGCACAGGCCTGGCTAGCAGAATATGCAGTCTTCATTCATGGCACAGGCCTGGCTAGCAGAATATGCAGTCTTCATTCATGGCACAGGCCTGGCTAGCAGAATATGCAGTCTTCATTCATGGCACAGGCCTGGCTAGCAGAGTGCAGTCTTCATTCATGGCACAGGCCTGGCTAGCAGAATACGTAGTCTTCATTCATGGCACAGGCCTGGCTAGTAAAATATGCAGTCTTCATTCATGGCACAGGCCACGGGAGAGAAATGTTGGCTCGTTAGCGGAGGTTTGAACTTCCAGGGTGTTCTATAGATTTATCAGAAGGTACAACAACAACAACAACAACAACAGAAAAAACAGTATGTATTTTTTTTTAAACTCGAGCTACAAATGTCAAGTCTATCTTTGAGTGTTCATCCCATGAAATCATGGCGTAATGTTTCTCAGTCAAACAATACCATCTGTTTGATAAAATTACGCATTTCTTTGTGAGCATAGAACTCTATCAATTCAGTCCATGATATTTCCGCTCGGCGGTCTTATGCACGACAACTGTTTCCTCTTATCGTCAGATAAGAAGTGAACTATCAGACCGTAATTCTGGAAACCCAGTCTCAGTCAAAGTACTTCAAAAGTGAGCACCTTTAACGGGACATTTCATAGCAAGGGACATAACTCCGTAGACCTTATTATCCCTCTGTCCCGAACTCCCTCACTCGGCGTTCGGTAAGCGCTGCTTTCGTCCTTCAACAAGATGACCACCCACAACAAAGCAGTTCCAAATCCTTTTTGGGGGTGAGGGTGGGGAATGAGGGGTGTATAGGGGTGGGAATGAGGGGTGGGCAGGCGTGGGAAATGAGGGGTGGGTAGGGGTGGGGAATGAGGGGTGGGTAGGCGTGGGAAATGAGGGGTGGGGAATGAGGGGTGGACAGGCGTGGGGAATGAGGGGTGGGGTCGTAGGGGTGGGAAATGAGGGGTGGGGTCGTAGGGGTGGGAAATGAGGGGTGGGTAGGGGGTGGTTAGGGGTGGGTAGGGGTGGGTGAGGGGTGGGTAGGGGTGGTGAATGAGGGGTGGGTAGGGGTGGGGAATGAGGGGTGGGTAGGGGTGGGGAATGAGGGGTGGGTAGGGGTGGGGAATGAGGGGTGGGTAGGGGTGGGGAATGAGGGGTGGGGAAGGGTGGGGAATGAGGGGTGGGTAGGGGTGGGGAATGAGGGGTGGGTAGGGGTGGGAATGAGGGGTGGGTAGGGTGGGGAATGAGGGGTGGGGAATGAGGGGTGGGGAATGAGGGGTGGTGAATGAGGGTTGGGGAATGAGGGGTGGGTAGGGGTGGGAAATGAGGGGTGGGGTCGTAGGGATGGGAAATGAGGGGTGGGGTCGTAGGGGTGGGAAATGAGGGGTGGGTAGCGGTGGGGAATGAGGGGTGAGTAGATGTATGGAATTAGGGGTAGGTAGGGGTGGGGAATGAGGGGTGGGTAGCGGTGGGGAATGAGGGGTGGGTAGGCGTGGGGAATGAGGGGTGGGTAGGGGTGGGGAATGAGGGGTGGGTAGGGGTGGGGAATGAGGGGTGGGTAGGGGTGGGGAATTAGGGTGGGTAGGGGTGGGGATGAGGGGTGGGTAGGGTGGGAAATGAGGGGTGGGTAGGGGTGGGGAATGAGGGGTGGGTAGGGGTGCGGAATGAGGGGTGGGTAGGGTGGGGAATGAGGGGTGGGTAGGCGTGGAGAATGAGGGGTGGGTAGGCGTGGGGAATGAGGGTGGGTAGCGGTGGGGAATGAGGGGTGGGTAGATGTGGGGAATGAGG
>JAWQFJ010007620.1:17500-22500 GCA_034096865.1 Theodoxus fluviatilis
ACGTCATCTTCTATGTCGGCGATCACGAAGGGGTGAGGAATAACAAGCTCACCGGCCTTCACCTTCACTGTCAAGACGCCGTGCACAGGAATCGGTCTGTTTCTGACGTCAGTGAGCATCATCGCCGATTTCTCCACCCTCTTGAAGGGGCGCGGACCAGTCCTCAACACAGAAATGGTCGCTCCTGAGTCGATCAGCCGCCTAGAGACGGTTGCCGTCGATGTGAACCTCGATCGACAGTCCTCCTTGGTCTTCGCGGACACTCTTGAGCCGGTGACTAATGAGGTGTGGGGCGGCGGAGGCAGGGAACGCCGGACTTCGCCCCCTAAGCCCGACGCATACTAGTTTTCCTGGGCTGTGGTGGTCTTCTCCCCCTGTGGACAACGGCGAACGATGTGGCCTGTCTTGTCACAATTGTAACATTTGATTTCACCATGCTGTCCACCGTGTCGAGAGGAACGGTTTTGCATCTTTTCCAACAACTCCACTATTAACTGACAAAACTTGGTCAGAGAGTGTCGCCGTCACCCTCCGGCTTCTTCTGGCTGCCAATGGCTCTGATCCTGTGATGTTGGGAAGTTCGCTGGCTCGCTTCTTCACGCTGAGTGATGACCTCAACGCGGAGAGCGATGTTGACTGCCTCCGCCAAGGTGGTGGGAACCAACACCTGCACCTGATGTTTCGCTTCATCGTCGACGAGGGCATCTAGAAACTTTTCTCGAGCCAGGTCGTCGATTACCTCCCTGTGAAAGGCAGGGTGAGCTCGCCTCACCAGCCTCTCGATGTCGGAAGCCAACTCAATGAGTGATTCGCCCTTCTTGCGCTTTCTTGTGTAGAGCAATGCGTTAGCCTGGTCTGCATTCCGGGTATCTTGGACTTGTGTAGAGCACTGCCTTAGCATGATGGTCTGCAATCCGGGTATCTTAGAACCTGTCACGAAGAGTCCGACCGAGGGCAGTGTAGTCGTTTCTGCCTTGGGGAGGAATGGTTTCCAGGACTGTCCGCGCCTGTCCCGTCAGGCTGGAGATGAGGAACCTCGCTTCTTCTCTTCACCCCGGCCGATGATCTGCGCGGCCACCTCGAACTGGATGTGGTATGCGTCCCAAGGTGCCTTGCCGTCGTACGTTTGTGGCCGCTGCTGGTAGGTATAACTCTTCGTAGTTAGGAACGAACGGTGACGCCTCGGCTCGGAGTTGCTTGGGGGTCAGGAGGTCATCTCCGGTGTAGAGTCCAGCTGCGGTGGAGAGGCTTGGCTTCACGTCCTGTCTCCGTTCCGGCTTTCTCTCCAGTCTGCAGATTACACTCTTGATACGGCTTACCTCTCGAGACATGCCAGCATGGAGAGTGGCGTCTAGGCGAGACATCTCTGTGTGAAGAGTGTTTTCGAGACGCGTCATTTCCCCTTCCAGGGAGTCAAGGCGCGTTGCCTCTTGCTGGAGATGAGCCTCGAGGCGGTCCGCCTCCTCTCCCAGGCGAAAGTTCGCTGCCTCGATTTCCTTTGGCAGTCCCTCCGTCCCAGCTTTAATGATCTGCAGCAGCTCTTGCTGGCGACGTTCGGCTTCTTGCTGGCGAAATTCCTTCTCCTCTGCCTCCTTCTGCTGGCGATATATGCAGCCTCTTACTGGCGACGTTCGGCTTTTTGCTGGCAAAATTCTTTCTCCTCTGCCTTCTTCTGTTGGCGATATATGCAGCCTCTTACTGGCAACGTTCGGCTTCTTGTTGATCGCGGTGTCTTTTTTCCTCATGGGCTTCTCTCTGCTGTCTCTGTAGGTAGAGCAGAAGTCTCATCATCATTGTGATGTCTTCCGTCGGTTGTTCTTGTCGCCTTGCGCATGCGGGTGCTGGGGTCACGCGTTTCTCGCCGTCCATGTCTGTTGGGAGCATTCACTGGTTTGACTGTTCTCCGTCTTTGGAACCAATGTTGCACTCTTCTCTTCCCAATGCCCTGTTACACGGGGGTTCGCCTAGCTTGCCCCGGGAATTCCAAGTTCACAAACTCCGGTAGTTGTTTCCAACAAAACTTTATTCACGCACTGGTCAATACAAAGCGGTGACAATCAGTAAACATCTCCACTCTATACACGATGCCGCAAAGGACTCACTCCTTACAAAGTAGGACTCGCCTATCTTCTTGTTAAGCTCTCACCTTGACTTGGTCATGTGCGCGCTCTCTCTCTCTCTCTCTCTCTCTCTCTCTCTCTCTCTCTCTCTCTCTCTCTGTGTCTCAGTCTCTCTGCCTCTCTCTCTCTCTCTCTCTCTCTCTCTCTCTCTCTCTCTCTCTCTCTCTCTCTCTCTCTCTCTCTCTCTCTCTCTCTCTCTCTCTCTCTCTCTCTCTCTCCTGTCGCCCTGCTAATAAACCTTTACACAGGCTCCAGAACTTTCCAGAACCTTCCAGAACTGAGTTGAACCAAACGCTCTTGCGGCTTTCGAGACTGACGTCACGTGACACAGCCACGACAAATTTAACTTGGCTCCGTCATGTAACCAAGCAACCGCACGAGCGGAGAGACTAATGTAAAAAGCCTGTCGTGCTACGATACTTTCGTGCGTTCTAGAACCTTCACAACACATGCTTATCTGCATATTGGCGAATTCGAGTCAGCTCTGACAGGTCGTTTGCCTGCCCGTCAGGCTGCCTGGAAGTCTCCATCAGAAGTGCCTGCCCATCCTCGCCTCCACAGTCGTCGTCGTCAACATTATCATCACCGTCGTCGTTGTCATCGTCGTCTGTTGTTATTTATATTAGTCTATTATGATCTTCAGTCAATGAGAGGCATACTCATCGGGATGTGTACGTGTAAAGCTAATCAGGCACACTGAACTGGGCCCATCTGGGTAACTCATTCCCTCTTGCGCCCCCCCCCCCCTCCCAGGAAGTCCTGTAGAGAGCTATTTGGGGCAAAATGCCAGCAACCACTTCAAACTACATTATCATTGAGTGCATAGACAACACTTGAGTATGGGTGATTTGCCTAATACAAGCATTTCCCAATGGCTTAAGCCTTTCACTGACTGAAGATCATAAAACGCCAATAATAAAAATAACAGAATCAATGACGACGACGATAATGATGAATAATGAGTTTCCCGAGGAGAGGGGTGCGGGAAAAGCAGCAAATACCTGGGGGTGGGGGTGGGGGTGGGGGTGGGGGTGGGGGTGGGGGTGGGAGTGGGGGGTGGGGGTGGGGGTGCGTGGAAGTAAAAGGGTTGCACAAAGGCACTATATGCTTGATTTTGTACAAAACCTGTTAGCAGCAGTTGGCAAGGCGATGCGGTTCTGTTTCTAGCAAAAACGCCCTCAATCACGTACTGTGGCCGGCTAGCGTGAGGTCCGCCAGCTTTGCTGTCTTTCTCACACGCCTTTCCTCGGACAAGTCCTCAAGTGTGGCCCGTTAGAGGAGCTCATTTGGAAAAGCTGGTCTTCAGTATGCATGTACAGAGAACAACACAGAACCTCCGACACAGATTTGACTCGAATGGAATCTACTTTACTTTACCTTAGGCAGAGATCCCCATTTTACATTAAACCTGAAAACAGAAAGCGGAGCCAACAGCTGCCGCACACACACACGAGCAAGACCACCGAGCATGACGCCACCAAGGCGCAGCTTGGGTAGAAGAGGGCAGGAACCACACGAAGGTTACATGAAAGTCAACGAGAATGCAGATTTTGAGTTTGGAGGTTGCGGGATGATGTGTGAAGTTGTCAGGTGACCGAAACGTTCTATCTGCCCACTCATGTAGAAAGGCGGCGTAGAAAACCCGGAGAGAATTTCTTTCCGAGCAGAAATACACAGTCTCAGTATGAGAAGAACATTTTTCCCGGGTCGGCTGCATTATTCAACCTGATGAGGATGTGATGTGATACTAAATTTTATGTACAGTCAATGTATCCTTTGATCTATCACCGCTACGTCTTCCGCGGTGCCATGCGGTCCTGTCATCTACTAGTAACTAGTAGGAAACTAGTAGTTCCCGCCCACTCCAGGTATTGCACCTTCATCGTGAGGATGGGCGGGCAGAGTGTGGTACACGCACACCGCCTGGCACTTCTTGCTGCCAATCAAAAAGATAACTGCAGCCGAGGAAGGAGGAAGTGAGTCTGTGGGCTGGTGCCACGCATCCGGGCCACTCCTCCACTACAGGACACGTGTCCGCTTCCACGCTGTCAGTAGAGACTGGGCTCGCCCAGTTCGGCGGTTGGTAAGTAACAATGTAGACCAGTCCTGAGCAGGTGAGCAGAAAGATCAGGCTTCAGCCGCGCCTTGAGCTTGGTCCTGAAAAAATGTGTGGAAAGAGAAAGCTCCAGTCTCGCGTTGAGCTTAATGTCCTGAAATCGGCAGCCAGGTCATGGCTACACTGATTGTGCATGGGGGAGCAGGACCGCCAACACGAAAGCTCCAGGACTGCGTGTTGCAGCTGTGTGTGTCACGCGCATGCTGCCCGATGTGAAGTGTGAATGTTCTCTGCTCCTTATCAACACGAAGCAGCAACATACAAACTCAGCTCTCGCTGCCCGATGTGAAGTGTGAATGTTCTCTGCTCCTTATCAACACGAAGCAGCAACATACAAACTCAGCTCTCACTGCCCGATGTGAAGTGTGAATGTTCTCTGCTCCTTATCAACACGAAGCAGCAACATACAAACTCAGCTCTCACTGCCCGATGTGAAGTGTGAATGTTCTCTGCTCCTTATCAAACACGAAGCAGCAACATACAAACTCAGCTCTCACTGCCCGATGTGAAGTGTGAATGTTCTCTGCTCCTTATCAACACGAAGCAGCAACATACAAACTCAGCTCTCACTGCCCGATGTGAAGTGTGAATGTTCTCTGCTCCTTATCAACACGAAGCAGCAACATACAAACTCAGCTCTCACTGCCCGATGTGAAGTGTGAATGTTCTCTGCTCCTTATCAACACGAAGCAGCAACATACAAACTCAGCTCTCACTCACATATTCATTAAATAAACGTTTGTTTTCTGTCTGTCTATTTGCAT
>JAWQFJ010007621.1:0-21432 GCA_034096865.1 Theodoxus fluviatilis
AATGGAATGAAATTTGACGCCAACACAGCGGGTAGTATCGCTTTTTTCAGTTGCTGGTAGACTGTAATAATACCAAAGAAGCCAAAATGCTGTTTTGTGAACGTAGGAAAACGCAGTTGACTCTTTAGGCCTCATCAATCTATGACTAGTGACGTACTAGTCTTTACTTTAATTTTTAACTCATTCCGCGAATTAATATGATAAAGGCTTTGTTTCAAGTCTAGGTGAAATCTTAAATGAAAGCCAAAGCAGGCACCTTCATCCTCACTCAAACGATTGATGTGAAACCCTGTCTGATTAATGAAGAAATGGCAAAACCAGAATATCAATCAAATGGGTTGTTTAATGATTTCATGGAGCACATTACCTCTAGAAAGGGGAACCGGGCGCAAGGGCTACAAAATGCATCAAATGCAAAAACCAAAGTAATCAGCAAGCCAGTAGGCAAAACTGCATGGAATGACGATAGAAAAAAACACATGGAAAATTAAATCGATGGCCCTGAGCCTGGGGGGGTGAAAGAAACCAAATTGTACTTAACTGAAATCTTGATGTAAACCGTTGGAGCCTTTGTTGCACGGGTTAAACCCCAGCTAAAATCCGTGTCTACAAAGGGGTTGAGGCAGGGAAGAGGGGGGGGGGGGGTGAACGGGGGAATGGGTAGCCTACTTGGGGGCACAAGATCAATTGCATTTGTCCAGTGGTGTCTGAGTAGATCGAGGGTAGGAGGGGTCGTCGGGAGCGGTGGAGGGAAAATTCAACCATCACCGTATGGAAATAATTTGCACGAGAGAGTCCCGTCGTTCTCTGTGGTGTGTCGTCTGGTATGGGGTCCGTTAGTTAATGGAGGGGGAATTTGGCTGTTCTTCTCTTTCATTCATTAGTTCGTTAGAGAGGTAGATGTCCGCTTCTCCTTGCCTGATGACAGGGTCCACTCTGATGGCCTGCACACTGCAAGCAGTGTGCGCAAAGCAGCTGTCGGCAGGCCTACGGCAGGAATGGCAAATTACTTCACCAAACCTTGGTCATACTCATCTTACTGTGTCATCTGTCAAGGTGGCCGGTTTTATTCATCCTCGGTCACTAGCTCCACTCCTAGTGGCCTCTGGGGGGCTCCCTTGCGTCGTTTTCTTCTTTGCTTATTCAATTCCGAACTCTTCTCACTGCTCTATCAGACTTACCTGGCCTACCGACCAGGTGGGGGGGGGAGGGACATTAGCACCATACTTGAAGCAGGGTCGCCTTCGCAATCCTCGTCGAGATAGCTGCTTTATCTTTTTAAAATATAAATGTTCAAAGGGGGACGCCCCTCTGGTAAGTCATCGTCCCAAACCCACTGTGCAGTTACTAAATGCCCACTTCTCTGACCAGTCACCGATGGTCACTTCTGTCCAATAACCTCACCGCAGCTAATTTCCATCTCTGCTCTGTCATTGAGTCTGAATTTGGGGTCACTAGCTTGTCGTGAAAGAGAATTGTTAGATGCGCCAGCACCTCAGTCCAATGTTCCTTCCTCACGCGTGAATTAAAATCGCAACAGTGGAGGTCACACCTTGACCCTCATACTACAGTCCCAAGGTTTCTAGCTTCGTCTGGATGTCTCCCTATCCCATTCTGGTGGGGTCATTTTTCTTATTTCTCTGTTTTTTACAAACACCCGGCATCGGGCAAGGAATAAATAAACTTTAACTTCTACTAAGCACTGCCGGCCCTCGAGAGCAGGTCTAATCCCTGCAGTTCACTTATTATATAATCATCTATATATACTCTTTTAATTTTATGACAACTATGATTATGGATAGGAAATAGACCACATATAAGAAGCAAATGCTTGTGTCAACACTATACTAAAAGTGAAAATATGCATTATAATTAAAAAAATACGTTTTTTGATTTCCTTGCCTCACATTCTCTCCTTTCCACAATGAGGGCAAAAATGTTATGTGATATGCACATTTTCATAAATTAATAATTAATCAAGCGAAAAGTTTACTAGCCAATCTATTACATTCATTTTCTCTGCGTCCCCGACTTCCCAAAACAAGGTTGGGGCCTCCCATGGTTACCTTCTGTGGTCCTGGTTCTACTCCGTAAAACTCAAAAAAACCTATCTGTCTTAAGGATGCCCACACATCGACCATCCCCTGAACCATTCACACTGGCCCACAATAGCTCTCACACTCAACCCATCAGACAATTCTCTGCCACCAACACACTCCAATAAAAGCCAAACACACATCAAATCTTTTCTCATTCCCACACCCATGCATTCCTGCTCCTGGAGATGTAGCCTCTTTTTCCTCTTCACTCCAGTCAAACCATTTTCTCTCTCTGTGGGCGCGCCTACTCCAAGGACTCACACCACCACGACGCAATTCTCTCATCTCCAATCCTTCTCTCTCACACATCCACGCCAACTAAACACCACCCAGCCTTTCCACATAAGACTCATGCGCACACTTCCGCACACTTCCCTTCGTCGGTTGGAAGGCATCAACACCCCAATCTTCTCAGACTTCCCGCCTTAAACTTCTCCCTCTTTTCCGGGTGGAACACATCCACATGGTACATCATACCCCTACTCCTCAGCCTCACCACTTCTCTACATCCACACCGCCGAGCACCAAGGGCTCACAAGGGGAGAACCCATTCCCTTCCTCAATACTGGACTTCCTCAGCTAGCCAACAACCTACTCACACCGACTTCCCTCAGCAGCAGCAACACCGCCGCACACTGACTCTCCTCAGCACAATAACTATCGCGACACAGGACTCTCCTTCAGCAGACAGACAACCTCCTACCACCACTTGTATCTACCCTCAGCAGCTAACAAACCTCCTCACACCGACTCTCCCACCAGACAGCAAACAAACCTCCTCACACGACCTCTCCTCAGCAGCAACAACACTCACTCACACTGACTCTCATCGCAACGCAACAACCAACTTCCTCACAGCGCACTATGACCTCTCAGCAGCAACACCACTCCTGCACACTGGATATCCCTCAGCCAGCAACAACCTCCTCACACTGGACTATCCTCAGAGCAACAACATCTCACAGCCCCACATCCCCAGACCATCCTCCCTCAGACTCATCTCGTCACCCTCTTCCCTCCTCGTCCTGGTGGAACCGCAATCCACAATTCATCCATCTCGTAATCATCCCGATCACATCTTTCATCCCTTTCCATACAGTTGATCACCAAATCACTACAGGCCTATAAGGGTTGGAAACTCCGTCATTCCCCCTTTCTGCACAACACCCCCGGTCACATTCGTCCCTTTGGCACCCAATGCCCACAATCTCTCAATAAGGCCACCACGCGGCCGGGATGCTCATGAGTCAACCTCACTCTGACAGTTTCGAGATATATGCACCACTCTCTCACATCTTGGAACACACTCAACTTCCCGAAGCTTCGCAGTCGTGGTCGCCGCTCACTTCCAGTACCGTCATTTCACCCTTTCCCCTTCCTCTTCCTCAATGCACCCCCCCAACTTTTGCAGGGACTCTACTTTCTTTGCCTATGCTCTCTTCTTTTTGTCTCGTCCTCTTCTTGCCTCTCTCAGCTCCGGATCTAAATCTTCTCTACGCTCCGCTATCATCCGGTCGGGGCTGCGGCTCATTTCCTCTCTCTCTCGTCTGACTTTGGATGTTGAGATCCTCCCAATTCTAAACGTCCTCTCACAAGCTGCATCCTTTTGTTTGGTCTCTGTTTCTACCTTTATTTATAATTTCTTGCTCGCCTTTTATTCCGTTCATATATCCCAATCATTTCTTCTCTAGTCCAAACCCTTCGGTCCCCTACCCCTTGGTGCTTCTCCGCTGACGCCCTCTATCCTGCCTTTCTTTTCCTACCGCTCGCGTGGTGGCCCTCCCACTGTCTCTCTTTCCAACCTGTTCCTGTAAGCATCTATTTCCATGATTTCTTCATTCTCTCAGCTTGACTCCATGGCCCATCTTTACGCATCTACCATTTCACTGTCATGACTAATTGTATTCTGGCTCCACCTCGCCATGTACCTTCTCCCTCTGCCCCGCCTCCCATATCTCCTTCCCCAATTATAACCTGTTCTTTCTTGACAATCGAACAAAGTAATCCTCCTCGCAATGCCACCCTTCAGAAGACCCCTTCGCTAGCACTCAGGACCCTAACTCTTCCTCGTATCACAAACATTTCAAAATGTTGTCCCTTCAACAAGCAAGCGTGGTATCAACTCATATCGACGTGTCATTTAGACAAATTACTACTTCACCCAGTTGGTAATAGATTCGCTAGCTGCAGAAACTAAATGAACTCAGACAAAACCCAAATATGTCATTAACTGCAGCTCAGCAAGTCCCTATAAAGACAATGGTTCACATCAGTTGCAGCTAAAGCTATGAGAGCAAAAAGGTAGTGAACTCAAACAAGGCACGGTCAGGTTCAGTCGACTACAACAGGCTCCTTCGCTCAAAGGTACAGCACAACTGACGCTTTCAGTAATCAAACGGAATTCGCAGATTCTTTTGACTTATGCATTTCCTGTTCATAAATATCCCCGAGAGGGACAATAGACCCCCAAATGTGACGTTACTTCGTTCTTGTTTACAATTGTGATATGTTAACTCATTTCCAAGCTGAACTATAACTAATGGCTCCTTGGTTTCAATGGCATACTAGGGGTGTTAATTCTTTAAAGAACCAAAGCACCGTCACCTTCAATATTCATCCGCTATTACCACGCATATTGGAAACTGGTGCTGATTAATGAAAGAATGTGAATACAGAAAGTGGCCAAAACGCAGTATAAATTCACATGGGTGTTTAAGTTATTGCATGGAAGCAATTACTAGAAAGGAGAAATGAACACGGGCGGCAAACTAGCGCCACATAAATGCATCACCAATCCGCAAAGCACAAAGTAATCTAAGCTATCAGTAGCAACAATATAGCAAGCATAGAGAGAGTATAAATATCATCACATGGAAAATTAAAATGTATCGGCCCTGAGCCGGAGGGGGGAAAATGGAAGACAGCCTAAATGTTACTTAATCTGACCTTTATTTGATGAAACCTGTCGGATTGGAGCCGTTGTTGACACGGGTGTTTAAACCCAATGGCCGAATGCGTCTCTACACAGGTGGTTGAGGCAGGGAAGAGGGCGGGGGGGGGGGGGGAACAGGTAGCGTGCACACGACCAGTGCATGCACACGGATGGTTGCAAGCGGAAAAATTCATTCCACAAACCGGATGTAAAAACTCGGCAGACAGTCGTCCTTCTATCTGGTGTTATGCTTCTGGGGTCGATAGTACATTTGGAAACCCGGGGTAACCTTGTTGTCTTCATTAATATTCGTCGTTTAGATGAGTCACGTCTCTTCCTCGATGACAAGTAGCACACCTGGCTTCAAGTAATAAGGCAAGCAGGGTCGGCAGCAGTGGCAAGGCAGGCAAAACACCCAAATTCATCACCCACCCGTCAAGGGGGTTTAAACAGTCGTCACAGTAAAGGAGGGACATTCGCAGGTTTCAGGCGCTGCCTATCATTCCACTCTCACTGTCAATTACATGGCAACGCCAGGGAAACAATATCGCCCCTAGCAGGGCGCCGCAATCTTCGAAGATACTGCCTGCTCTAAAAATTTGGAAATGTATAGACAGCCTATGCAACATCCTGCCTAACATCTGCGCATTAAATGCCTGGCTCTGAAGTTCACAGTGGTCACTCTGTCCAATCCCCCACATGCGTCCATTTCCACTCATCTCTGAAGTGAATCAGGTTAGTCACGCAGCGGAAAAGTCACTAGACTGGCCTCAGCAGGGGGGAATAAACGCCAAGTGGCGTCGCTTACCCACACAGTAACCATGTTCCAATTCATCAGCTCAATGTCTCCCTCACCAGCTGGGGGGATATTCTCTGTAACTCCCTGGCTTCTAACGTGGCAAGGACAAAATATAAAAATCACTAAGTACTACGGCTCAGCAGTACAACTTTAGTAAGAATAACTAATATTTAAAACAACCGCTGGTCTGCATCTCAGCAGTTACCTCCAGGTCTTTGGAGATATTTATGAGGAGGAGACTTCAAAGTGGAAATAAAATTACCATGTACTTAGATAGTCGTTCGAACCCCGTCAGCCCTCCCGTAGAAAAGGAGTGGTAGGTAAAATAACGACCACATCTATCACTTACATATCCAACCACAACTCAAAACCAGGTGGTGTTCCGAACCAGCGAAAACCCCGATCGAAATTAAAGTTTCAGTGTAGAAATCGTAACATTCGGGAATGCACGTCTAGAGATTGATCATGCCCCAAGAGCCCTAGAAATCCCACTATAATGCTGAACTTACCACATACTAACATTGACATATTCTTGTAGGAACATGTAAGGGATGTGAGCAGGAGAGCAGCATTTTATTAACGATACCTTGTTGTAGTATAACCCTCGTGGTTCGTAGTGTTTGCTTTTGCACGCTTTAAATGTTGGTAGAAAATAGTATGTAAAAAGGCAATTTGGACTACGATAGAGGAGAAATACATATAGGATGAGATGTAAAGAAGAATCAAGAGAAATGAACATTTTGTTGTTGTGGCTTGCGTTGTCATTTAGCGCATGACCTGTATGTATATCAGTACGGATTGTATTTTCTCTAACACCCATATCAATAAGAGTAGGACGTCAATAATTCTTTTACCGTTCGCGAGTAATAGGAATTTTGGCGCTCCTGCTGCACAATTGGTCCCAGAGGTTCAAAATATATCGAACGCTCATTTTTTAGCTGACCGTATTCTTAAGTAGGGAAACGATTGGTAACTCGGTTTTGATCGATGTATTACGCTGTAAATTGGTCGTTTACTCCCCAACATGCCACGGGTGTTTCATGGGATTGATGTTAATAATCCATCTTTTGTTGGATTTGTGTGTGGGCACGGAGAACCGTAGAACCAATCAAATAGCCATTATTAGCCCATCTCTAGGCGTCCCCTTGTCGAGATCAAAGAAGGTCTGTTACGAAGAATCCCCTATCGTGAGGGCACTCGGTTGTTGAAATTAACCTGCAAATGTTACAAACCAGGGCCGCGGGATGTGGGTCGACATTCAGTTAGTTCGCTGGGCCCCTATTCACAACGGCGATTTATCTTTTTAACACTCGATTTATCCCCTATCCCCGCGTTATCTTGATCGGTTAGATAAGGTACGCTCGTCAGAGGATCCTAGGTTGCGCTTTGCTATATATACTGCTTTCTTTGTCGTCTCTTCGATTCTCTTAGATCGTAGATGACGTCATGAGATTACGTCAAAGCGGAACAGGCAGTGTGTGGAAGCATAGTAGAGAAGTAGGCATGAGGGCCGTACTAGATACGCATAGAGAACAAGTATAGCGGCGCATTAACGTTCTTTAACAACGCTATAACAATATCCTGGGACTTTGTAACGTCAACTGTATTTAAAAAACGGCTGTTTTTATTAACCGCGTGTTTTATAAGCGGCGACTACTGTATTGCCTTTCTTACTTACATTCAGCCCTTGAGGCAAAATATTCAAATGTGGTAAGAGTGAGAGAGAGAGAGAGAGAGAGAGAGAGAGAGAGAGAGAGAGAGAGAGAGAGAGAGAGAGAGAGAGAGAGAGAGAGAGAGACAGAGAGAGACAGAGACAGAGAGAGAGACAGAGACAGAGAGAGAGACAGAGAGAGACAGAGAGAGAGACAGAGAGAGAGACAGAGAGAGAGACAGAGAGAGTGAGAGAGAGGGGGGGGGGAGGGGAGCTGGGAAAAGGGGAGGAAGGGAAGAGAGAATGAGAGTAAGAGGGTGGGTGGGAGAGAGAGAGAGAGAGAGAGAGAGAGAGAGAGAGAGAGAGAGAGAGAGAGAGAGAGAGAGAGAGACAGAGAGAGAGTCAGAGAGAGAGACAGAGAGAGAGTGAGAGTAGCCATAAGTACTGATCAAAAGATCAGATAAAGGCCTTGCGGCCTAAGACATCTGAGGACATATCTATCTAAATCATTCTCTGTCCTCGCAAATGACGTCACGAATTCTATTCTATTCTATTCTATTCACCCCTCCTTCAAAAATCTCCTCGCAAATGACGTCACGTTATACGACGTCAAATGATCACGTCACAAATTTTGCAAAATGGAGTCTGTTGAATCGTTTTCAATGAAACACCAAAATGTAAAAAAGTCACTTTCTTTTCAAACCTCGATTCTGAAAATTTGATAATATTGAATGGGACCTAACTTCCAGTCAGTGTGCAAAATCTCAAGGAAATCCGTCCAGTAGTTTTTGAGATATAGGCCGTGGAGACGGGACAGACAGACAGACACACACACACACACACACAGACAGATAAAGTCTGTAGGACCTCCAGTAAACCTGGAGGGATAAACAGAGGATATGGAAAAACGTTGTCTCGCCACAACTATGGAGGGAGGTGCTTCGGAGTGTACGAAATCCATTATCCTGAAAATTCTACTCGCAAATGACGTCACGTTATACGACGTCAAATGATGACGTCACGGATTTTGCAAAATGGAGTCTGTTGAATTGTTTTCATTGAAACACCAAAATGTAAAAAAGTCACTTTCTTTTAAAACCTCGATTCTGAAAATTTGATAATATTGAATGGGACCTAACTTCCAGTCAGTGTGCAAAATCTCAAGGAAATCCGTCCAGTAGTTTTTGAGATATAGGCCGTGGAGACGGGACAGACAGACAGACAGACAGACAGACAGACAGACAGACAGACAGACAGACAGACAGACTAATAAAGTCTGTAGGACCTCCAGTAAACCTGCTGGATGGAAAATTATTATTCTTCAAATCGGTCAAATAGTGACGTCACTCGTTCTTCAACCTTGGTAGTTGATGACGTTATCGGAAATTTTAGAATTAGTTGTCACTCGCAAACCTGTGTTTTTCCACCATGTTTGTGCGAAGTCTCCACTAAATCCTATAATCATGTGACTAAATACAGTTGTTCTATATATAACAATAATAGAAATACAGTGCAATGTTGAAACGGACTATAGGCATCTCCTTTGGTGCTAGCCGCTTGGCGCGCAACGTGTCTCGATCCTCACGAGAATGAGCTAATGAACTATCTTTGTGTAACCTATAATCTTCTATCTATCTATCTATCTATCTATCTATCTATCTATCTATCTATCTATCTATCTATCTATCTATCTATCTATCTATCTATCTATCTATCTATCTATCTATCTATCTATCTATCTATCTATCTATCTATCTATCTATCTATCCATCCATCCATCCATCCATCCATCCATCCATCCATCCATCCATCCATCCATCCATCCATCCATCCATCCATCCATCCATCCATCCATCCATCCATCCATCCATCCATCCATCCATCCATCCATCCAACAACCCACCCACCCACCCACCCACTCATCCATCCATCCATCCATCCATCCATCCATCCATCCATCCATATATCTATCATCTATCTATCTATCTATCTATCTATCTATCTATCTATCTATCTATCTATCTATCTATCTATCTATCTATCTATCTATCTATCCATCCATCCATCCATCCATCCATCCATCCATCCATCCATCCATCCATCCATCCATCCATCCATCCATCCATCCATCCATCTATCTATCTATCTATCTATCTATCTATCTATCTATCTATCTATCTATCTATCTATCTATCTATCTATCTGTGTGTGTGTGTGTCTGTGCGTGCACGTGCGCGCGCGCGCGTATGTTTCACACTCTTTTTCCGTAATTTGGTTCAATACATACACATCGTCGAATGTATTTTCTTTCTATGTTTCCTTGTGCTAGGTTTTGGTAAGTTCGCTCACAAACTTTGTTTTGGTAATTTCGAATGTTCTAACTCACGATAAGTCACTTTTACGGTCGTAGTTATAAGACAGACTAATTTCCATCACAACATGCGTAACTTTAATGTATTCCAGCTTTTCCTTCACACTGCTGTAACTGTTAACATCCCCTACCCCATCTATTCGTCTATCCACCAATTTACCACCACCACCCCTCTCCCTTTCATCCCACCCTCAACCCCCACCCCTCTTCCTCGTATCCCACCTCCACCCCTAGTCCCTACCTTCTCTCTTCCCTTCCTCCATCCAACTCCGGCCCTCACTGCTCTCCACAGACGCTCTGACGGAGTTTTGCTTTACAAGGAACCACTCCACACTGCAGACTAATGCGTGGGCGTACATGCCTCCATGTCCACTATGTACGACTCGAGCTGTCGTGGGGCATGCTGGGTGACCAGGGCTGTGAAGGAGACTGGCCTGGCCTGGACAACCACCATACATCACAGGAGGCGGGGAGTGAGCTCACTTTGGCCCCCATCACATCAGCCTGTTCTCAGACGGAGACCCGACCCCTCGGGCCAAGAAGAAGAGAGGCGAAGGATAGAGGGGAATGATGGGGGAGGGGCATGGGTGGGGCTTTGAGGCAGAAGAGGAAAGAAGTGATACAAGAGACTGGTTGAAAAGGACATTCGAAGGGGCAGAGAGAGAGAAAGGGAAAGAGGAGCTGAAGACTTAGGACTGAGAGTGGGTGCTGAGGGGTAGGAGTGTGGGGTTGTTTGGGGTGAGGATGGGGGGTGTTTGGGGTGAGGATGGGGTGTTGTTCGGGCTGGGACTGGGGTGGAAGGTCCTAGATGGGGATGAGGGGAGGGGGGTCGGTTTTATAGGAAGGGAAATGAGATACAGGGAGAGAGAGAGAGAGAGAGAGAGAGAGAGAGAGAGAGAGAGAGAGAGAGCGAGAGAGCGAGAGAGAGAGAGAGAGAGAGAGAACGAAAGAGAAAGAAAGAGAGAAAGAAAGAGAGTGAAAGAGAAAGAGGCAGAGATCGAGTGAATATGTAACAGAGAGAGAGAGACAGACAGACAGACAGAGACAGAGAGAGATACAGAGAGAGAGAGACAGAGAGAGAGAGAGAAAGAGACTGACTGACTGACAAACAGACAGATACACAGGCAGACAGACACACAGCCAGCCAGCCAGCTAGACAGACAGACAGACAGACAGACAGACAGACACACAGACAGACAGACAGACAGACAGACAGACAGACAGACAGACAGACAGACAGACAGACAGTCACATACATACACACACACAGACTCACAGACACGACAGAAAGACACGACAGACAGACAGACAGACAGACAGAAAGACACACAGACAGAGAGACAAAAAGACACACAGACAGGTAGACACACACACGCACACACAGACACACAGACAGACACACGGACAAACACACAGACAGAATCCGAGAGAAGAGTTAGAAAGAAAGCATATGACAATGAATGATTCGCTGTTCTAGGATGGGTCAGATACCACGACAGTGCAAAAGATAAAACTCGGCCAGATATAAATTTCTATCCTCCCGACTGCCTTTCACGTTACATGGCAAATTTCTTATGAGGTTTGGAGCCACCATACATAATGTTCGAGCTTTCCTTTGTTTGTATGCAGTTCAAACCGCTTCTTCAATGTCCCACCACCCAAAAATGTCACTATATGGACACAAAACCTCTATATTCCTAGCCATAATCATACATTTTGCCCGTGATGCTTAAAAAAAACTTTAAAAAGTAACCCATGTCTCCAAAATGGTGGGAAAATCGTCTGTTCTAAGATGAAAAACCTGACCGGAAAAGGGGAGGGGAAAGAGAAACTGCTAGATTGAACGTATTTGCGTGATCAACACAGTGCCGAAAATATCACGAACACTCCAGGCTAGAGTTACAGAGGAAGTAGGTGTCGTGTGACCCATTGATGGAGTCCTTTCTTGATCTCGCCGAAAACTGACAGGTAGGTCAATATGCTCTTACATGCGGAGGCGGGGAAGACAAAAATATTGCGGGGGTGGAATTTATGTGGAGGATTCGGCAGAGGAGGGGAGGGGGTGGGCACGGGCGGAATGAGATAAGAGGGGTTGTGATTGACAATTCAGATATCGGAGAAAGCATTGAAGTGAAGGGATCAGTACGAGCGTGGGCTGGATTCTTTCTAAAACGAACCGAGTGAGAGAAAGGACGAAGATGAGGGAACAAGTACAACTGGAGAGGAGGGAGTTTTTGCGCCTGATAATCAGGCCCCATCCGATAACAAGAAAGCATCCCCCTTGGCGAAAACGATAAGGAACATCATGCTACAGAAGCAGCTGGACCGCTTCTGGAAAGGAAGAGGACCCTTCATGTGAAGGTCTCGATGACACAACACCCACTCCCTCAGGCTGCGTGATCTCTAGCCAACACGCCGACACGTAATTCAACTGTGACTCGCCTTGCTTGTCGAACGTGCTCGCTCGCGGTCAGTCGTACGTTCCCTTCCATTACCGACTGGACACTGATGAATCGATCATTCTCCCCATTTTTCTAATGATCCGTGGGACAGCTTCGTTTTCCATGAGAATGTCAGAAAGATGCAGATCCGGAACACTCCGTTTTACGGGGAATTTTCACCCTGGGTATCGTCTGTTGTCATGCTCCGTTAGAAGTCTCTTGTCACACCACTGTCAGAACACTGTTCGCACAGTGTGAAAGACGAGGGAATGTCCTCTATTTTAATTTGGAGAAGCAATGGTGATGCTGTTTGCAGGAAATTAAAAACAGAAGATAAATATTTAAACAAATAACCAATGATCTGAGAGAAAAAAGAGAGATAGTTATGTTATTACTTTGTAGGCTTCCAATGGAAACATTTTCTATTTGTTGTAAAAATGATTTTTAAAATCTTATATCTTTGTTTCTATGCCCTTTTACATGTATCATAAGCTACATTTTAAGTCAGCAGTCTTTGTCTGACAGGTTTTGATAATATGTGTATTTGATATACAAAAGAGGTATTTCCAAAACTCGACATGTTTTCTGTCATAGGTAGAAATGTTTGAAACCACAAATGTTTCCTTTCCTTTTTGTAGACACTAGGCATAGGAGAGCCTTTAAAAAGTTAACGTCGGCAAAAAGTAGGTAACCTTTAATGGCCGGATATACAAAGGTAATGACAGTAAGCTCTTTGGCGTGCTTCTAAAGTGTACTCGAGGGATCAAGTTAAGAACAGGGCGTAATCTGACTAAAGAACAAGAAAAGACCAGCGAGTGTAGGATTGGAATGGAGATGAGAGGGCTGGGCATCACAAACGTCCAGCTTTGCGAACAAATCTTGATGACACAACGTGAATGGAGGTCAGACTGGAGACAGGAACTCCCGGAACATGTATTCATGCATCGGTGTTATCTGTGATGATGTCTCCCAGTGAGCTCGTACCGGGGTGCATGCAAACATGTGGGTACGAGCGTCCGCTTGCTCATGAATTCGTCGGATTTGCTCTTTCACATGTGTATCCTTACTGGAGGCCCCGAAAGCTCCACAGCCAGGGGTTCCAACTGACGGTGGGGACATCGAGCGGCCCCAGCCCTATGTAGTTCTCTGTGGATACGAGCCATTCTAGTCGACTAGAGACTTCGCCTGCCGGCGAAATAGTCTCTAACACAGTTCATATCACGTGATGGAACTAATCCGTCCGGAATACTCATCAGTGGCTTATGGGATAGCACTCTGCTCCCTGACATACGCCGTTAACGTAGTTCTAAGACTATTTTGCACAAAACTGATAAATTACGCTTGTTGAGCAATAAACAAGCGTTTATTCGATAAAATAAAATGTCTGAGTTGAAATGGAAACTAGTTTTGACGTCAGAGTGATTTCTGTAAAAAGTGGAAAAAATAGTGTCCAGAACGAGCTAATTTCGACACACTACTGTAATGCAAAGGGTCAAATCTATTACGCATTCATTGCGAACTGTGCCAGCGTCAATACTGACTCGTGTTCACAGAATGGGTACGAGCGTCCGTGTTCGCATGGGTATCTTCTCGCATATTCGCTCATGAATTCGTCGGATTTGCTCTATTACATATTAGAAAGGTATGCTTCATATTCAATGCAGTAAAAAAAAACTTTCAAGTTTCAGATGCGACTTATTTGTCATTCGTGCGTGAATTATTCTTCAGGTACTTGAGGAAACTCTGTATCTGTTCAGCGCTTTTCAAATTCTAAAACTTGGCGCCTAAACACACTAAACGAATCGATCCTTCAGGGTGTCGTTGGTGGCAGTCATCGTTGAGACTGATAAAAACAGAACAATTTGACGAACACATCAAACATTTGAGGGATAAAACTGCGGAGAGTCAGTTTTTGCTTTAGAAACTTAAACGATGAGTACAGGAAACTGATTGACCTCCGCAAGCTTCATATCCTTCCAAGCACACACACAACAGGGACCACATTGAAAAATCGTCACAGCTGCTACTGCCCTCACCCCCCCCCCCCCCCCCCGCACCCCAACTGACAGGACAGGACACCAAACGAAGATGAGCGTGATGGAGAAATTGAGCCAGCAGGGCCTTCCAATGTGGCTGTTATTTACGGTATACTATCTCCAGACCACAGTGCCAGAGAGGCTGTGTTCTGAATCTGAAACACTTCCACACATACTCTAATGCTTTCCTCGCGCCGGCTATCGTTGCCGTACTATTTACTCGTCCTATGTTACCATCTCCATATACATCTATCTCCTAAGCAGTCATCCCTTACTCGACATTCTCCTTCCACCCTTCATCATCCACCCACCATTCACACCTCTAGTCTCACTTAAATATTAACCCATTTCCTTCATATCTAACACCAATATTTCTTAAGTTCTCACACTCTGCACGCTGCAGTCATTTCCCTCCCATGTTTCTAAAATCACCGTCCTCATATCCACCTTCAATTTTTTTCAAAAACCCTTACATTCAGACTTTTCATCTGCTTACTCCCCTTATCTCTAACTGACGAAATAAGGTTACTCATCTAAGACTACTGTCTCCCACATCTCCTACCTCTCCTTACTCTAAAACCTCATCTTCTTGTGTATACATACCCATCATCTTTGACCTAGCTCATACCTTCAAGATCAGTGTGACGAAACCACGTTTTCTCCCACTTCAATTTATTCATTGTTAAATGGGATGGGTTAAATCTCTGCCAGACAATAGTTGAGTAGTTATGGAAACTGCCAGACCAGTGTTAGTTTTAGAAATGAGGAATAAAGAAAATTGATTTGGGAGATCAAATTTTCAGTTCTTTACAGAAGGCAATCCAAGATCGACTGATGACGTTGCTACGTGGAACATTCCAATGACGTTGATTTTTGAAGAAAACGTAACCTGACAGGTAATTGGAAGGCCGATCCTAAGCATTAGATCTCCATCGAGTGGCTACTGGATAATAAAGCCACGAATCATGGATCGGGAGAGAGAGACACGTGATTACAATGTGTAGGGACGTATTGAACATGGTGGCTATTGGATAGTAAAGCCATGAATCATGGATCGGGAGAGAGAGACACGTGATTACAATGTGTAGGGAAGAATTGAACATGAGTGGCTATTGGATAGTAAAGCCATGAGTCATCCTACATTGTGATGTATGTATCTCTTGAAAGAGGCAATCAGTTATCATGAAAGAAGAGCACGTGACTTAATTGTGACGCATCAATGCTTGAGAACTTATAAATACCCGAGAATAATGTGATTCGGGGCGCGTCAACATTTGTTTTTATTGAACAGACCCCCGTGGTACTTCGCGTCCTGTTCCGTGTTTGAAGATAGATAAGTATATTTAAGAAGAATTATAGGGACCCCTCTACAGCATAAATGGTAAACAAAGAATTCAAGAGATAGAAAACGTGAGACCCTGTCGTTTGCGTTAGCGTGAACCAGTACACCTAACGGCTATCGTAACCGTCACAAGAAGTTGCTGTTGGCTGGTAGTTCCTGATAGACTGAGAAATGATACGATTCCCTTCCGTCTCGGAGATTTGATGTGAATGACATGAAGTCTACCCATGTTATCTGCCTTCTATCGTCGGAAGAAAAGACTCCTCCAAACAAGTCTGTTGGGATGAAGAATGGTCCCCATCCTAGCAATGAAAGTATTTTCATCGTAGTGATTCTATGACCGTGTATCCACCTTGGATTAACCCTGTTCACTTCCCCAGTTTCGTCGAGCCGTGTTCCACACCGCTGGTGTAAGCGTGTGAGTGGGTGGAGAGTTGGCGTGTGTGAGCCTACTCCAAAAATGTTTCATCCAAACAGATAAGTACATAATTTATAACCTGGTCTGGCAGAGTTTATTTCCTTAATTGGGATTGGGAGTTAGAATTATCTTTATATATATTACATTCATTGATCTTTATTTGTAAAGAGAAATTAAACATTTTTGATTTCATACGATGGTCCCATTCTTTCATTGCAGACGTATAATATTCCTGGTTTGAATGAGAGAATGAAGGTGTGCGAGAAGTCTTTCTGGTTTATTCCCCTAGACAAATAACGAACCAGATCTGAATAACTTTAAGTAAAAAGGCGACTCGTCACAATCCCCCTCAGAAATGACCAAAGACACATTTCATCTGAACAGAAAAAAGGGATGCAAGATGTACTAAAGGGCATTTGTAAAAGTCTTTGAAATGCTTGCTCAAAAAAAAAAAGCTATGCAAACAAGAAACATCTGCATTCAGCACAACAAGTTGAATATATATAGACACCATGCTTCTGGTGTCTTTTCCCAAACATCCAAGGTGACACACTTGGGGAAGGGAAAGCACCACTGTAGGTCTCATGAATATTGGTTCAAAAAGAAAAGCAGCCACAATTATGGTACATCTGGACACACACAAAAGTATTTAGAAAATTGTCCTACGAGGTGAAGTCATGGCATCAGGATACCTATATGGCTCATTCTCTGGAAAGGTACACAAATCTGTTACATGGGTGGTGAAATATTTTTCATCAAATATTTGTATTAAAAGTACATATTCAGGTTTTAAAATGCTTGGACCTATCATCTAGAGTAACACTGGAGCAAGGTCTTTGCCTTTTTCTAAGTAAATGGGGTATGAAGAGGTGCTTGACCTCATTTCTAGTTTGTAACACTGGACGCCAAACAGATATTAAATGTGGTCAAAACATAATGGTTTTCAGATAATTTCCTTACAAAATATGTTGAAAACGACTAATAAACACATCATAAATAGCTTGCAATAGATAACTTATTAGTCTTGACATTTGGAACAAAATTAGACTCTTTACTTATCGTGTCTTGTTACAAACCAGTTGAACAAAAGCAAAATCCAAATGTTATTTAAGTATTGATGTGCCATCACTATTGCTTGCGTATTGGAGAGAAGTAAACAAAGATCTAGAAAGCCTTTTCACCATAAAAGCATCAGGGGAAAAAACAAAACAAATTTTTAACAATATATCTCAAGGATAATCTCTAGGTTGTAACAAAGACAACTTCCATCGTGTCTTGTTTACGAACAAGAAATAACAAGCAATAGATCGACAAAACATGCTATTTTAGTAACAAAACTTTAAATAAAGTTGTAAGATACGGTAAGGAATAATTTTGGGTCCGGTATGAAGGGTATTGCTGTCCACTTTTATGTTTAATTTCACAAGAAACCACACATTTTCAAAGAAATGTTGCAGTTTGACGGATCAAACCGGTTTTCGACCTATTTTCACCTCACAAACTTAGTCAACAACAATCAGTAAGCACAACTAAAGATTAAAAAAGAAATAAAGTTTCACATTTAACGATGAGAAACATTACTAAAATCCTTAAATTTCCATCGTAGGAGATCTTCAGCTAGCACACTGGAAGAAATGGCGGGCATTTCTAGTTCGTAACACTGACGAACGAAGCGGACGCCACAAATTTGAGTTTACAGTAATACTTTCCGCGAACACGCAGTATGTGAAAACCACACAGGGATCACTCAGTATGTCCTTCCACGTAGGACCTTTGCAGTTATTCCCCTTGCAGGACTAGTTTGCCTTGAAAAATGTAGTCCAGTTGATTGCTGTGTCGTAACGCATTTTGTGGACACAAATTCAGAAATGACGCAATTTATCTCACTTCTAGCAAGTTTCCCTTCATAAATTGTGTTTTCTATCAAATATGACTCTCTCAAACATTCTGTTTTTGGATGGACATCGAATTGGGTCAATTCGTTTGCTTAATATTCTTCCGCCGAGTATATTTACAAAACCTTCGATCGGACACGACATGTTACGAACAAGTCAGCAAAATTAAACCCCTAATTGTTTCACAAAAGTGCAAATTTTTTTAAAACGTGATCTATAATCGTCAAGTATGTGCGTAATAGAATAAAATACAACCGTTCTTTTTGAAATTTAACAGGAAAATCCTGTTGCAATTGTTATCTGAAAATTCTCGTTTTTCCATGTAACAAACTGGCCAGCTGAAATCGGCACATTTTGTCAACACAACTAGCGATAAAAGCTCAAATTTTATACTCAGCCTTTTCCCATTGCTCATGGTGTTTCTTTAATATGTCTTTTGTTTGTCTACTTGAATAGATTTGGGTCTTATAGTGTAATACTTTTGATCTGACCAATTTAAGGATGTAACCCCTCCTTGTGTACCTTTCCAGAGAATGAGCCATATACTCTGACACACACAGCCACACTTACTTTGGACGGGGAATGCCTGTTGCCTCACACACCATCTGCGTGGTCTCCCCTGCCTTGTAGTAGATGTTCTGTTCTGCCTGCCTGAAGATCCCTGGTGGCTGGGTCACTGCAGCACAGAACCTTGGGGTCAGTGCAGCCACAACAATGCTGGGAAGTGATGGCAAAGTTGAGACAACAGCATAATCTTGTATGACTCGCACAAACCCACACAAATGGACTCACGCATGCTAACTCTCACACACACACACACACACACATATATGTATACATGCATACACATGTACATCTCTCTCTCTCTCTCTCTCTCTCTCTCTCTCTCTCTCTCTCTCTGCATACACTGAGTGACCAAGTCCATGTGTGGCGCTGAATGCTGGACAGACCACCGCCTCATTATCTCCAAGATCAACATCCGCATTCAGCCTAAACGACGCCCTCAAGGGGAAAAGGCCCCCAAACGGCTGAATGTTGGCAAGCTGAGGACCGCCAGCTGCAAGCAGTCCTTTGCGGACGCTCTGGAAGAGCGCTTGAAATCCACCTCTCCGGACAACCAGAATGTGGAGGCACATTGGGCGTCACTCAGAGAGCTGATTTACACCACAGCTACAGAGACCCTGGGGCCCCAGACCAGGAAACACAAGGACTGGTTTGATGAGAACTGCGAAGACATCAAGCAGTTACTGGATGAGAAACACCACCTCCACCAAGCTTGCCTCAATTACCCCAAGTCCACGGCAAGGAGAGATGCGTTCTACAACATACGCAGAACTGTACAGCAAAAGCTCCGTCAGATGCAGGACAATTGGCTCAGCACCAAAGCCGACGAGATCCAAGGATATGCAGACAGGCATGACTATAAGAACTTCTACAACGCCTTAAAAGAAGTGTATGGCCCCACGTCCTCAGGATCAAACCCCCTCCTCAGCGCAGACGGTAACATACTCATCACAGACAAAGAGAAGATCTTGAAGAGGTGGGCCGAACATTTCGACAACATCCTAAATCGCCCTTCGACAATCAACGAAGAAGCCATCAATCGTCTCCCACAAGTGCCCACCAACGAAGCACTGGATGACCCCCCATCCTTGCTTGAGACCCAGAAAGCAATTTGTCTTCTCTCCAGTGGCAAAGCACCTGGTTCAGATGCCATACCAGCTGAGGTCTACAAGGAGGGGGGAACAGCCCTGACTGAAAGGCTCCACCAGCTGTTTCTCTTGACGTGGGAGCAAGAGACGATTCCGCAGGATTTCAAAGATGCCTCCATTATACATCTCTATAAGCGAAAAGGAAATAGACAGGCTTGTGACAACCATAGAGGCATATCACTGCTTTCTATCGCAGGAAAGATCCTTGCCAGAATCCTGCTCAACCGCCTCACAGCCCACCTTGACCAAGGACTCCTGCCTGAAAGTCAGTGTGGATTCCGAAAAGAACGAGGAACCATCGACATGGTGTTCGCTGCCAGGCAGCTGCAAGAGAAATGTCAGGAGCAGAACTCCGACTTGTTCTCCACCTATGTTGACCTGACCAAGGCGTTTGACACCGTTAGTAGAGAGGGCCTGTGGAAGATCATGGCCAAGTACGGTTGCCCAAGGAAATTCATCGTCTTGGTGCAACAACTCCACGAGGGCATGCAGGCCAGAGTCCAGGACAGCGGAGAGTCATCTGACCCTTTCCCAGTCACAAACGGGGTCAAGCAGGGCTGCGTCCTGGCACCAACACTGTTTAGCCTAATGTTTTCCGCCATGCTGTCAGAGGCCTTCAGAGACGAGGACGTTGGTGTCAACCTGAGGTACCGCACAGACGGCAAACTGTTCAACCTGCGGAGGCTCCAGGCAAAAAACAAGGTTATGACAGACATCATCAGGGATCTGCTGTTTGCCGATGACTGTGCCCTCAACGCTGTCTCAGAAGCCGACATGCAACGAAACGTTAATCTGTTCTCCAGCGCCTGCACAAACTTTGGTCTGACGATCAGTACAAAGAAGACTGAAGTCCTCCATCAGCCCGCGCCTGGAAAGCCCTACGTTGAGCCCAACATCACTGTCAACGGCCAGAGACTAAACACAGTGAACCGTTTCACATACCTAGGCAGCACACTGTCTCAGAATGCTACCATCGATGACGAAGTAAACATTAGAATTGCCAGAGCCAGCTCCACTTTTGGCAGGTTATATCCAAATGTCTGGAACAGAAGAGGCATTACCACTCAGACCAAGCTGAAAGTATACAGGGCAGTGGTGCTCCCCACACTGCTATATGCATGTGAAACGTGGACTGTCTATCAACGCCATGCTAGAAAACTGAACCACTTTCACACAACAAGCCTCAGGAAGATCCTCGGCATAAAATGGCAGGACAAAATTCCAGACACAGTGGTACTGACCAAAGCAGGTCTCCCCAGCATCTTCACCCTCCTGATGCAGTCACAGCTTCGCTGGGCAGGACACGTAGTCCGGATGCCAGACGAGAGACTGCCAAAGAGACTCTTCTATGGCGAGCTCCAGCATGGCCAGCGGTCCCACGGTGGGCAAAAGAAGCGCTTCAAAGACACCCTGAAAGCTTCACTAAAAGCTTTTGCCATCAATCCAGACACGTGGGAACGGGCTGCAATGGACCGATCCACCTGGCGCTCTTCCATCCACAAAGGTGCCAAGACATGCGAGGCAAACAGGATCACTGCCGCAGAAAAGAAGAGGCAAGCCCGCAAGGCCCATGCTGTCAACCCCCCTGGAGACGTCCCACTTGTCCCATGTCCCTTCTGTTCCCGAACCTTCCGTGCCAGGATCGGCCTCGTTAGCCATCTGCGCACACACAGACAGAACCAGTCCCAGCAACCCCCCGGATGACTAGAGTGGTCCTCGTCGACTCGACGGACGAA
>JAWQFJ010007623.1:7500-11495 GCA_034096865.1 Theodoxus fluviatilis
GTTGGTTTGGTGGCCGCGATGTAGATGGCCTCCTTATCCCCGTATACAATAACTTACAAATGCATAGAATCACACAGGAGGGAAAAAATTCCTAATTTAAATTTACTGTAAATTTTTCTGCCAATGCACAGAAGCAAGGTCCAAAATGACATGATGATGATTTAGCCCCACTGCCTTATGGTAGCCTCTGACAGCTCCTAGCAACCCAACAAGCTGCATGTGATACCATTCAGCAAACAAAGTGTATGGTTTCCATTTATTTCTTCTGATTTGTGTATATACTTATTGCAAAAACTGCTGTTTTCTTGACATAATGCTACAGAATCAGGTACAGGAAATTGAAGGGAAACAGGCACCAACTAGTCTTTTACTGACATTGTCTGGGAACCAGTTCGCCTCACGCCCCAGCACCAAGATGCTGTCTTCCGTGTCTGCCTATTTACACTTTTTTGGTGCCATGTTACCTATTTCAAAATGGGGGTTGGGGGAGGGGGGTTGGGGGTGGGGGGGGGGGGGTGGGGGCCTTAAATTTTCTCCTTTTAACCATTGCTTACGCAGCTCAACCACGTGGTTGCGGTGACGCCAACACCCGTTGGCTACGCAGCTCAACTACGTGTTGCGGTCGCCGTAATGAATTTTTCCTGTCTCCGTGGCTGTTTCAAGGGAAGTAAATCGTACAGCACTTTATTCGGTAACCAATCTGTGTTCGCTGGAGTTACCTTTTCTTTAGTATAGTCCCCGTGAGAAAGCTTCATTTAGCAGTATTTACGCTCACCCACCGTCGTGTTTCCGCGCTTCGACATGGCGTTGCGTTGCCGGAGATTGAGCGGTGATGAAAATGACGAAGTATTAGAAGTGTGGATGGAAGAAGGGTCTGATACTGAAGATCTAGGTGGATATTGGACTTCTGAAGAAGATCTTTATGGTTCTGATGCGGAAATAGTCCCAGTCAACGAGAATGAAGCGGTGGCTGCAGCGAAGACGAAACGAATCAACTTCGGATGTCACTTCGTGACTGACACTAAGTGACAGCGAAGACGCCGTCGCCGTCAGAGAGACTCCTCTCTTATTTATCTCTCTCCTCACCAGGAGAATTGGTGTTGTTTAAGAGAGAATTACTCCCTGACACGAAGCAGACGCACAAGGCAGTCTATTTACACGCTAGTCCAACTTAAAGATGATCCTTTAGTATACACGTAAGGAACATCCAGAAGTTGATTCGGTTCAGTCATATGCGCACGCCAAGCCCAAACCGCTAGTCAATTCCAGTTGACTTGGACCGTATTCAGCATCAGAACCATAGAAGATCTTCTAACAGAAGTCAACGCCAAATCATCCACACCCTACCGATCTTCAGTCATCAGACCCCTCTTTATTCCACTCAACACTTCCTAACTATCTGACACGCTCCCAATTTTCATCCACCGATCAAATATACATTCCCGACAAACAGAGCAAACGCACATGTCGGAAGCGCGGAAACACCGACGGTGCGCGTAGAGCGTAAAAACTCCACTGTACTACAACGAAGCTTCCTCCTACCCACGGGGTGATCACTAAATACTAAGACGAACAACCCGGTAAATCCAGCTGATCAATCAACCATGAGTCTTATGGTTAACAACGAATCAAATAGACGTTGCTGGTATTGATTTTACCTCCACTTAGAAAACAAGCACAGGAAGACAGAAGAAAAACTCATTACACGGCCGCACCACGCAAACACGTAGTCGAGAAGCAACTGCGTTAAAGCACAAGCGGGTGTGGCGACTCACCGCAACCCACCACGTTTTAGTGTGTTGAGCTTGCGTGTAAGCATATGAGTTTAATAAAGTGTTGCTGTTTATTTCGAAAACCACAGCACCCCCTAAGAAATGTAAGCCCCCCACCCCACCCCCCTCCTCGCCCACCATACTTTTGCCCCCACCCCTCCCCCCACCAACCCCCATATTTTGAAAAATGAAGCGCTAACATGGACACACAAAAAAAGTGGTTTAAAAATCAGGCAAGCCATTTCTTGAAGACAAGACTATCTTGGTGTACTGGGGCAGTAGAGTGCGAAATGGTTCCCGAGAACAACGTCACAGCCTACTCTGTTACAGTTTAAAAGAATAGTTTTGGTCCTGTTTCCTTCTTACTTTGCCTGGATTCCTGATTCACTGTAGCATGGATTGTCAAGGGTAAAACTAGCATTGTTTTTGTCCATGATGAGTATATTACACAAATCAGAAGAAAATAATGCGACAACATAACACTTGATCCTTGCCGAAGGTATATCCCACATGCCAGAACTTGTCTGGGGTTGTCTTAGGAGCTGTCAGAGCGCTACATAAGTGGCAGTGAGGGCGTCAACTCATACCCTGTCATTTTGGAACTTGCTTCTGTGAATATATGGCAGATAAAAATTTACAGTTTAATTTAGAAATTAGGAATTTTTCTCCTCTATCCCGTTGTGAGTTTCTATGGCATTTCGAATAGTTTATTGTTTATTAAAACGCTGCGTAAGGACAGGCAATACTACATCCCGACGGCCACCCAACACCCAACGACTCTCAGACGCCCGCAGACAGGGGGAGCGCCAATTTGTGCTGCGGCCCAGATCTACAAATATTCACATGCACTTTCAGTAACACCGTTGTCAACATCCCCTGTAATTCAAGTGCACCCACAATTGGTCAGTTACTCTGCATTGCACCTTGCACTTCATAGGGAACTTGACCCACAGACACCGCCTCACGAGCGCAGAAGCAGCTAGGCGCACGGTAGCCTATACTGAAAAGTTAATACGTGTCGTGGCCTTCTGCAGGAGGGGGAGTGGCGCGTGGGGGCTGAGGGCGTGCCAAGACTGATTATTTCCCGCCCATTGTTTGTCTTTTGAAAATTAGACAGGCGATAAAAGTCCGATTTATTCAAGCCAAGGGAACTCACGCAAGTTATTTAAGCTGGTCCTCCAGCTCGTCTGTGCCTCAGCTGATGGTGTACAGGTATGATCATGCTAACCGTATCCAAGTCACATTGTCACAGTCTTCGCTATACTCATTAGTCTGCGGATTGACAACTGAAGGTGTTTTCTCGGTGGTAAATTACGGGCCTCACCATCCCTGGACAGCGCTGCACGACACCAATAGTCGACAGATGCACTGTGACCGATGTAGTCCTCCTCCCCGATCAACCCCGTCGGTGGCAAATCTTATGGGTCTCGTCTGCTACTAGGACGCCAACTCATAGCCGAGCTAGTAGAAGGCCCTATAAACACCCCACTAGACGAAACGGTGACAACTGATGAAACAGAGGAGGCGAACAGGGTCGGGCAGGTATCGGTCTCACATACTAGTAGACCCATAACATCACAGGTATGTGCTGAGCCTGCCAAGCGGTTGCCACGACATGTCCCGTAGATTTCTTATCCTACCTTCTTTCGCTGTTGACGACAACCAAGCAGCTGTTAAGGTATCCGTCGATAAACACACGCACCGCCGTAAGAGCGCAGGCCAACGCATGGTGACGCTCAAAAGATAAGCACACAAATCCCTTTACAGTCAATTTCTGTGTGATCATGGGGCACGGCCGAACGCGGCGCACAACAACTTATACTAATCAGCCATGCCCTAACTACACACTATGAAGTTATTTGTTGACAGGTCGTCTGTTTGTTGAGTGTTAGGCGCTTGCGTTGGTTTGGTTGTTGTGAACGACTTTAATTGTTGTATGGTGCACTTAGGCACTGAACACAAAGTGAGTCACGGTGTGGGTGGTCTACGCAGATTCTGGGCCTCCGTTGGGAGCGATTTCTAGGGCCTGGTAAGGAACCACATACTCTTCCAGTCCTGTCGTGTTAATCTAGCGCAAACACCCAATCGTTGCCTTTGTGTTTTGCTAGGTCCAATTCTCACACTGTGAGCTAAATATCTCAATTACAAAAATACCTAACTCTTACAACGGGTTGCCATACCCTCATACACACACACCTAAGCGACGCGCGGAAAATCGAGAGC
>JAWQFJ010007625.1:0-5000 GCA_034096865.1 Theodoxus fluviatilis
TTTATTTAAGACCCACCCCATCACACCCCATGTATATACACACGACATACCCCCAACCCACGAGAGAAGAGGGTGTACAAAAACGACAAACTCCTGTTGTGAGACTAAATGGGATTGTATTTGCTCAAAGACATATTGAAAATCACCGTGGTTTTTGTCAATGCACATGTATACACCAGCAGGTTCTGTAGGAACAAACTTCCTCGTATGGTGTCATTCATCAGTTGCTGATCTTAGTAAAGAGGCACTAATGTGATTTAACGTTTACTGTGAAATATACATTAGGGATAGTATATCAACTTGCTGTGGCTGGACAGTAGGTAACAATTATTCATCCTTGAGGTTGAACACAAGACTCATAGCTTTCTATGCATCTCCCATATGCAACTGAAATGAGTTTCAATATCTAAAAAGTCGTTACACTCCGGTTATACATGTACACCAGTTCAGTGTGTAAAAGGCATTTTAACATAACACGCACAATAATATGCTAAGAAATACCTCTTGAGCAATATCGGGTTTTCCGCTTATTACGTTAGCAAGTCCACAATCCGTCTCAATGGGTTTTGCAAAGAAACATGAACAAGATACAATGAAAAACGCACGAAAAAAACCCACACATGAGCATGGGTAGCTCTTATTTTGCGCAATATTTGTATATGACTTTCTGAGTAGTATCCACCAGGATGTATAAAAAGTAAAATATGTTTAAAAGTATGTCTTGCGCACCTTTTTCTGTATCATACAAGCACGTGATATAGCACCTGAGCTCCAAACACAATAAATTGGAATATTCGCATGGTAGAACGCTGGTTAAAACATTAAACGTTAAGGTGTTTCTTGATGTGTAAACTTTAAACACCATCAACGTCTATAAATGTTGAAGTGGTGCATGATGTGTAAAAACCGTCAAAGTAAATGACGTCGTGACAAAAAATTGTTGAGGCGTTGCAATATGCACAACGGTATCAAAAGAAATAGGTGATGTTGTGAAAGGAGAAACGTTGTGTCTGATGAAGTATAAACCGTTTCAAAATAAATAGGCGATGTTGTGAAAGGAGAAACGTTATGTCTAACGACATGTAAACCGTTTCAAAATAGACGATGTCATGATTCAGGAATAGTGAGGTGCCATGCAATGTGTAAACAGTTTTGAAATAGATCGTTTTAAAATGACTTAGACAGGAAAACACTGAGGTGTAGCATGTTGTGTAAACAGTTTCAAAAGCAATAAAACGTGTCGTATCTAAAAAGGGCTTTCAATACGACGTTCGTCGAAAAAAGACGAACAACCACCCAAAAAAGGTTGTGGTCAACTTTTAAACACCTGGTCCATGCAAGGAGGACAGACATCTTGCATGTAGCCCAGGTTGTTCTCTAGGTAGATGCTTGATCCTTTCCCTCGCACTTGGGAAGGCACCGGGTTGCTTCTTTTAGTTTCTCTTTAGGCTTTTCTTTGATGGGTTCCAGATCAGCTGCCTTCATTTTGAATTCCCATCGGTTGACGGGCTTCTCAGTGCGATGGCAGTCCAGCTTAGTGTTGCAGGTGACCTCTGGCTCAATTCCCATGCCGCTGCTGTGAGATGAGATGATAGAAGATCAGGTCAGGTCAGGTCAGGTTGGATGAGAGAGGAGGTGAAAAAAGAGTTGAGAGAAGAGCTGAGCTTGGATGAGAGATGATGTGAGGTGAGGAGAGCTGATGTGAGGTGAGATGAGATGATGTGAGGTGAGGAGAGATGATGTGAGATGAGATGAGATGATGTGAGGTGAGATGAGATGAGAGGAGCTGAGACAAAACGAGACTGGTATGAGAAAACATGAGATTGGTATTAGATGAGATTGGTATGAGATAAGAGGAGATGAGATTGACTTTAGACTGGTATGAGATGAGATGAGATTGGGATGAAAATTGTATGAGAAGAGATAGGTATGAGATAAGATCGTTATGAGGTGAGTTTGGTATACGATGAGACAAGATTGGAATGAGATGAGACTGGTATGTGATAAAGTTAGTGTGAGATGAGACGAGTTTGGTATAGAATGAGATGAGATTGATACGAGTTGACGTGAGATTGGCATACGATGAGATGCGATTTGTACAAGATAAGGCTGGTATGAGGTGATATGAGTTTGATACACGATGAAATGAGACTGACATGTGATGAGATTGGCATAAGATGAAATGAGATTGATATGAGTTAAGATTGGTTTGAGATGAGATGAGATGAGTTTGGTATATGAGGAGATTAGATTGATGTGAGATGAGATTGGCATAAGATAAGATTGGTACGAGATAAGATTGGTATGAGATGAGAATATGATAAAATTGGTATGAGATAAGAAGAAATGTGGGATGAGTTGAAAGATGAGTAGTATAGAAGTTGGCGGTATAACCTCATTAATTAACACTTTTAATTAGTCGCCTGTTCACCTTTTTATTTTAATGCTGTGAGTGTTTGTCTTTTTTAGCCGGGCGAGGGAGTGGGGAGTGGGGAGCGAAGCCCGGTGGTCGGAGCTTTTAGTTGCTTGTGAAAATTAGTAAATTTGAGTACTTTTTCTTTTGGCATTCTTATAGCTTGCATACCATTAATTGCCAAACAGTCTGGCTTGTTTTTTGGAGTACAGCTTCAGACCGAAAGCACTGAAGGCAGTGAAAACAAAAGTGCTTTTTAGCATCATGTTTGGTTTGATTAAACATAAACCTGTTAATGTCTTTAATTAAAACATAATGGTTGTTGTATAGCAGTATATTGCACACATCCTTCTTTTTGGTTATATACAATGAAAACGGTTGCTTGTCTTCATAACCAAACACATTAAAGCCCTGGTTACTCTGATTTTCTATTTTGGGAATCTGATGGATAGTTACTGGAAATTTAATGCCAGAATAGTCAGCTCTGTCAGCATGTGGCTTGTACTTTGTTACTCGTTCACCATTTTTACCAGCTGGATATAAATGAGCTAAATGACACCACATAAAGCACTTGTGATCTTTGTTTTGTATGTTGAGGAGTGCCTTTTTTGAGTTTTTCATTCTTTTCGCAATTCTGCATACGAAGAGCCTCTGAGTGACCTGTACACCGCTACATTAATGAAATGACCTTCCACCTCATCTGCTGTCCACCCAGACCCATGTAAAATCCAGGTATCTATTTTGTTCAAAATGCTGCTGGTATCTAAATTTACATTGTCATTTACAGACATTACAGGAGGGTTGCTAAAGTAGGCACTTTGTGTGATGTCCATTTTTGTAAACGTTACCATGATCACTATATTGTATTTTATTCCTCTAAATTCATTAGCTTTTGCACGTAAAAATTGTGTAACAAACTGCTTGGTTTGATTGAGTTGATCCTCAGGTGAACTGCTGTTCACAATATCAACTGTGTGGCTACTAGTATAGCTTTTCATGGCTCTGTCAGATTCTCTAATCACCATTTCTTATAAAATATATTTAGAAAATTATTTTCTTTATATAATACATAAGAATGTCTGAAACAGCGAATGAAATGATCACACATCCAATTTACGATTTATACCAAGCAAACCATTCTAGTCATATACAACATGCAAGACTTAAAAAAGAGTTTAAGGGTGCCTCTAATAAAAATGGTGACCTAATTGTAAGGGTAAGACATGGAGATGAAAAAACCTATCGCTGTATTCAAGTCCACAGGTTTGTTTGGGAGTGTTGTAATGGAAAAATCCCTAAATGAATGAGAGTAGTTCATAAAGATGGTGACAAAACCAATAACAGTCTTGACAACTTAAAACTTGAAATACAGAGTAGAAATTGCTCATATGTCAAATATAACCACTATAATCACTACAAAATCTGTGCCACTAATGTTGAAACAGGGGAAAAAACAGTCTTTTACAGTTTGTATCAGATACAAAAGACCCTTGGTATTAACAAAAAATGGTCTTCAAAGCTTATGCGGACAGAAAACCAAGACGTGGTTATAACTTTGATTTTGCTTGCTTCCGACCGCCGGGCTTCGCTCCCCACTCCCCACTCCCTCACTTGTCTAAAAAAGACAAACACTCACAGCATTAAATTAAAAAGGTGAACAGGCGACTAATTAAAAGTGTTAATTAATGAGGTCATACCACCAACTTTTATACTACTAAGATGAGATGAGTATGAGATGAAAGAAAAGATGAGTGGATATGAGATAGATGAATTGCAAAGAGAAAAAATATGAAAGATGAGACATGAGATACGAGGTGAGATGGTTCTGGGATCAGATGGGTATGAAATGACAGATGAGATGGGTATGAGATGATATGAAATGGGAGATGACATGAAAATGTCATGAAATAGAGTTTATATGAAATATGAGAAGAGGTGATATGAGATGGGCATGAGATGAGATGAACCAAATGTGATCCATCCATCCGTCCGTCCTTCTGGTGACACCTACTTTGTGATGTGATAAGGCTCCACACACAGATTCAGTCCCGTCTTGCAGTGTCGAATCACCACCTCGAAATTAGCCTGAAAAAATGAAGAACATCGATGTAAGTGCAGTAGTAGTATGGTCCCCTCGATCATGGCGGGCATGGGTGATGCATCCCATTTGTCCAGTCTGTCTCTCTTGCTGGAGCGGCTGAAGAGACCTATGCGGGAGCAACAATCTCTGTTGCAAAGGCCGCATCTGTGTGCAGTATCTGGTCGGCTGGAGTTGCTGTGCTCCTTTTTGCGGGCCCGCCTGTCTGCCACTGCATTCTTCAGTTTCTCAACCCCAGCCTTGAGAAGTTGATTCAGGGTATATGGGCAGTGTCCAAAAGACAACTTCTATGGAGAGCTGGCAACTGCAAGGAGAGCCACTGGCTGCCCCCAGCTGCGATACAGGGACGCCTACGAGAGGGATATGTCAACGCTCGACATCGACACAGAGTCCTGGGAGGGCCTTGCAGCTATAGCGCATGGTGGAGAAGTACCCTGACAGTGTAAACATTATCCATGAAGAGGTTTGCATCGAGGTCAACCAATACAA
>JAWQFJ010007626.1:2500-12606 GCA_034096865.1 Theodoxus fluviatilis
TGAACCGGAAATCGTCGCAGAGTTATCTGCTCGGCTCTCTTTTCATGGGTTTTGACGCTCCTGCACCTGTTCTTCGCATGGAATATATCCCGACAAACGACGCATTAGTTGCTTTACGAGTTTTTGTGTTTTTGGTGCATTTGTGTCGTTTAACACATAATGTAGCGTTCAAAAAAGTTTTTTCCCGTGAAAAGCCGTCTCCCCTGCCGGAAATAATATGGGAGTCACCTCCCTGTAGTCTATTTGTAGTCTGGTTTTAAAAAACGCGACCGTTGACTGACTTGGCACGCCCGGGGAGTTATGCTAAGATCCGGCCGCGTTAATATATCTGCGTTTTGTGACAAACGTCTTGCTCGGCGGTACTGTACTCCATGCACCTTAACGGTGCGCGTGATTCGGGTGTAATCTTAAGCTAAACGACGTTCCGAATGTTTCCGACTTCGACCATTTCAGCAGCGTCAATAAACGTCGTTTAGCTTAAGATTACACCCGAATCACGCGGACCGTTAAGGTGCATGGAGTACAGTACCGCCGAGCAAGACGTTTGTCACAAAACGCAGATATATTAACGCGGCCGGATCTTAGCATAACTCCCCGGGCGTGCCAAGTCAGTCAGGCGGAGTGGCGGGTGCCGTCTCTTTTCAGAGTTGAAATTTCAGCACGTCCCGAGCAGATAACTCTGCGACGATTTCCGGTTCATACTTTGGGTCGGTTCATACTTTGGGTCGTTACATCGCCCCCTCACACCTTTTCCTTCTCCCAGACCAAAGCCTTATCAGTGTGAACGTGCACACACCTTCTTCTCCCAGATCAAAGCTTCTATGCCTGCCTCTCATACCCTCAGCATCCTTATTTCTACCATACCTGATCAGTTCTGGGGGCCAAACTCTAGAAAGAGCAAAAAAAATACTGAAAAAAAAAACAACCGGCCCCTGATATTGCTCCCACAAATGTATAGTACCTATTATCTTCCTTGTGGCACCTAGAATAATGTGTCAAGTTTGAATCCAGCAGCTTTAGTTGTACAGGAATGCACAGCAAGAAAAACATAAAGCCAATCTACAAACACACACACAACTAAATGGAATCACGAAGAAATATTGTGATTTTTTTCCTCTCCATGTTTATATCTGCTGTCTAAATAGACAAGTCAGCGTACCGAGTATGGAGTACGCAAGTGAATGAAATGCAGATGCTTCTCCAGGTCGTGTCAACTTCGGTGAAGATGTCACTTCATTGAACCAAGTTTTCCACTATTTAACGGGCACAAGAGGAAAGACCTACTGTCAAAGCGTGTTCTTACCTTACTGTCTCGACGGCTGGACTGCAGCACGACGGAGGTGGGACTTCAAGGGCACTGCCAGTGTCTCACACAGCTCAGGAGCAGCGTCTAGTCGCGAGGTCTGTTTATAGTGTTAATGCAAGGAGTACTATATCAGAAGGAGATGCACTCCTTGTCTTGTGTTCATGTTATAAACACCAGGTTCTCTTCATTCCTCTGACAAGGTGGAATCATATGACAGTAGGACGGAATGATGCCAAAATAAGTCACGGTACAAATGAATGAAGTCTGAGGAACTAGATACGTGCATAGGATGAGATTGTCTGCACCCTTGACTATAGAAAATTTCACTTGATGGCTGTGGTGTTCGGATACATGGCCAACAAGGATGTATTTCCGGTCCTTGCCTAAGTGTAACGTGCAAAACGCGACCGTGCAAGAAACGCGCCGGAAACTATCACAGTTTGCTCCCGGGAAACAAAAGACGACTTCGTAAAAGAGACGGCTAAAGCATAAGAAAATAACGACAGATTTGCTTCTGTACGAGCCACAGCAGGAAGCTTGACCTACCTCAGGGACAAGGTTGCAGTGCTCCCCCCCCCCCCCCCCCCTCCCACTCTCTGGGTCTGGGTCACCAGCCCCCCGCTCCCCCCACCCCAACGGAGATTGCCTAACTGTAGAAGCTCTAAAGCGGGAGAAATGGACTGGGGGAAACAACCAGGGGATTCCTCTTGGCAAGCCCCGCCTCTTCCTGGTTTGCCGCGCAGAGGTCGCCTTATCACAGTGGCCTGGGCCCGCGCGCCGCCTGTGGTGGAGGAAGAATGGGGCTGGAGTGGCGATAAATCAAATATCACGGTCCAAAAGCCTCCTAAAGGACAGTTTGTCTCTCCCACTGGACTTTGCACCCCTCATGTATGCTCCTCTGGCATGGTGCCAAGTAGGGTATGGAATACTGCAGGTTCAAATAACAAACAGGTTGCTGTATATCTTCAGTCGAAGTTGACGGTGACATGCAAGGACAGCGTGACAGGACAGGCAGTGTGGGAACTCTTCCTGGTCCAAAATGCAAACACACACACACACACACACACACACACACACACACACACACACACACACACACAAATACCCACACCCCACACCCCCATCCACACCCACCCAATTAAAAAAAACTGGGAGAGGGGGCATGCAGAAATGAGAGAAAGAGAATTGAAGGAGTTAGATATCGGGTAGTATTGTTTTTGTGTGCATAAGGTCCTCAATATGCTCTGTTTGGATTTTGCACTTTCCCCTCAAATTTTCTGTACAAAAAATGTGTTTATAAACTCAGAACAATTCCTTGCACGGGTGTCAAACACTCTTGGCCTCCAAGTAAACATCCGAAAGACTAAAGTGATGGTTTTCAGAAAAGGTGGATATCTGGGAGATGGCGAAAGTGGTATCTCAAAAAACAAGAAAGAGTAGACGTGGTAAAGCGATACAAACATGAAGGCTGCACATAAACTACAATATATATCCAACATAGCCTCAGTTGAAGATGCTTCCGATAAAGAAAAACAGAAGACAGTCCAAATAATGAAGGCAAGATAGTCGCTTCATAATTTTAACCCAACATGCTTTCTTTAACTTTTCGATGCCCAGGTGCAGTCATCCTTGTTATATGGCACGGAATTATGGGGACTTGGAAGTCAAGAAAAGGTAGATAGAGTTCACGTATTTGCGTACAAGAAGTTCCCAGGACTGAATGCTAGAACACCTAACCACTTGGTATACGAAGAACTAGGTAGATTCCCTCTGGTGATTAACAGTACAATTAGAGCCAATGTCTATTGACTCAGTCTGTCCAGAATGTATATAACGGGGTTACCAAAACAGACATAAGAAATGTTACTTACCTCAAGTATCCCTGAGAATAAGAACTGGCCTCACTTTGTGAAAGACACCCTGTGCAAACTAGGATATGTAAATGTGTGGTCTAACGGAGGAATTGATAACGACAGACGATTTTTACAACAGTTGAAACAAAGATTATAAGATTATCATCTTCAGTCATGGGAGGAGAGACACAGAAATAGAGATACGTTTACATAGAAGGCCTCCTTCAAAAATACACACGGCCAAGAACGATACCTGAGCTTCATTTCCACAAAGAATTTTAAGGATACCTTTATTCGATTGTGTCTAGGCATGAACAACCTACGAATTAATCAGCGTTACATATGCAATAAAACGATAAAATGCACTATCCCATTTTCTAACATGGTTGGGGATTAAAAGAACGTTTCCTGCTTGAATGTAAAGCTTATGTTTATCTAAGGGGAAAACATATAACAAAACATGCAGTTGTCCGTAGGAAGGTACCAACATACATATAACAAGAGCTATCTCAAAGTACATTTTCTATGTCATTAGACTTAGAGAAGAAATAAGTATTTCCAGTATCTCATGATTGCATATCGCATGTACTTCACTAATATAAACTCTGGCAAGCAAGAAGCGATGGAATGATCACATATTCCACCAGTGAACTGTTGTGTCGTGTCACCTGTAGGCATATACACTGGACGGTCGGCCTTGAATAAAATCACTCATATCTCTCTGTCTCTCCGTCTCTGTTTCTCTGTCTCTGTCTCTCTCTCTGTCTCTCTCTCTCTCTCTCTCTCTCTCCTCTCCTCCTCCTCTCTCTCTCTCTCTGTATGGTCACGCAGCGCGTTCATGAGAGAGAGAGAGAGAGAGAAAGAAAGAGAAAGAGAGAAGGAGTCAGACAGGCAGACAGACAGACAGACAGACAGACAGACAGACAGACAGACAGACAGACAGACAGACAGACACACAGACACACAGACACACAGACAGACACACAGACACAGACAGACACACAGACACGCAGCACACACACACACACAGACACACACACACACACACACACACACACACACACACACACACACACACACACACACACACACACACACACACACAAGTACACAAGCAGAGACACACAGGCACAAAAGAACACGGAACGCTAGCCTTACCCTCAAAATGGACCCTTCGGCTACGACGCTGATAGAAATAAATCATGGATGGATGGATGATGATTGTATGGACGGACGGACGGACGACGGACGCGGACGAAGGTCGAACGGACATTGGATGGATGGATGGACGGATGAACGGACGGACGGATGGACGGACGGACATTTGGATGGATGGATGGATGGATGGACGGACGGACGGACGGACGGACGGATGGATAAATGGAGTTTTACGGCCTATCAGCCTTCATTGGCTATGTAAGGCTATTGGTCACGAATACTCATCAGAGTGTGTAAGCTTAAAAGCAAGTCAAGTAACGAGTTCTCTAGCTATACGCCACTTACGAAACACACAGGGAGAAGCGCTTACCCCCAACCCACGCGGAGACTACATCACGCAATCACTTAGGGATTCTAAGATAGCTGCTTTTAGTTACACATTTACGAGATTGAGGTAAATATTTTCGCACACATGATACAGATACTTGATCATTGACAGGCAAAAGTTTGACAGAAGCACACACACACACACACACACACACACACACACACACACACACACACAGACACAACACACACACACACAACACACACACACACACACACACGCGCGCGACACATAGACACAGAGACAGAAAGAAACACAGACAGAGAGAGACACAGAGGAGAGAGAGACAAGAGAGAGAGAGAGAGAGAGAGAGAGAGAGAGAGAGAGGAGAGAGAGAGGAAGAGAGAGGAGAGGAGAGGAAGAGAGAGGAGAGAGAGAGAGGCCTGAGAGAGACGAGAGAGAGAGAGAGAGAGAGATGAGAGAGAGAGAGGAGAGAGAGAGAGAGAGAGAGAGAGAGAGAGAGAGAGAACTGAACTGAACTGAACTCAGCTGAACTCAACTGAACTGAACTGAACTGCTGAACTAATATTTAACAATAATACAGCATGTCATCAAAGTTTCATATGACATGGACAATCTTGCTGTCCTCGGTGGCTCATGAGTAATACGATTTATCATCCAATTTACATTCGCGAAACTTCATTGCATAAAATATGTACATCGCAAGTGACCTTGATTCCGTTGGATCCGAGTCTTGCATAATTGAAGGAGAGAGAGAGAGAGAGAGAGAGAGAGAGAGAGAGAGAGAGAGAGAGAGAGAGAGAGAGAGAGAGAGAGAGAGATTTTCTTTATGCAATGCTACACCTTCTGATACAGAAAATTGAAGAGCATCAGACACCAAATCAACTTTCTGAATTTTCAGGATAAATACGAGCGTGTTTAGATCAGAAAAAGAAAAGTATTCAATTTTAGATTAATGATGAATGTGTTTTATCAGTCCTGTTTTGTCTTGCTGATTTAATTTTTTAATTCATTTTAGAAATAAAATGCTAGAGTGTGATGTAATAGTCCATACCACAGTTTAATTGATTCTCGTGGGCTTCGCCTTTGTCACTGCCGTGTAATACAGTTCACTTAGATGTATCTTTCAGTTCTGGAATACAATCAAAATTTACCATTATAAATGAGCTTCAGTCAAATTTGTGAGAAATAATGAAATTCATGATCGCAACAACCACTTTCCATTTCAATTATTTGCAAATATTTCTCCTCCAAAACAGTACTTACTACACAAAGTATGGAGGGAAACATTCCACTGTCACTGCATGGCCTCTCGTATCGGTGTTGTTGGAGAGCGCTACTAGTGTTGCTCTTGTGGTCCACGGTTCAGCGTGAAGTGCACATCAACATAAGAGAAGTGAAGTTTGAGGAACAAAGTTCTGTAGAGACTTTCAGCACGGCAGCACCAGTACGGTATCAAAGGCTTGCATTCTGACCTACCTGCCATTTGACTTGGTCAGACCCAAATATCTCTCTAACAAGAACTTACTCGGACAGCTTGAAGACCAGCTCGCCAACAAAACCACCGAATAAAAAATTCGGCAAAATATTTGTACTGAAGTGGGCACAGTAACTCGTGGATCTTTGAGCCCTGCTTCCCTGTTAATTTGACTTCGCCACTTATTCTGGGGGGTGGGGGTGAGTTTAAAATATTTTGGACAAACCAGAAAACTTGAATATCGGTGTAAAACTGAGCGTAGCGTCACTTCAACAAGTAAACATGGAAATTCAAGGGGAGATCTCAAGAGGTTTAGTTGTAGAGTATGACCCAATTTGCGATCGCGAGCTGATTCTCACTGACATTGTAAGGTCGTCCGATCTCCCCTCTTTCTCTTGGGTTTGGTGGAATACAGAAAATCACGCAGAACACAAACAATGGAACTGAAAGCAAGTCTAAGAAGCTCATGTGTGTCTCGTTATATGTGCACAACTTTCTGAGGCTTGCTCGTTTAACGGCTGATCACGGCGATGGAAAAAGTGAATTTACCGGAGAAACAAATGTTCTCGGTTTTGGGCAGCAATTTATATGGAATGTCACTTTCCTTCATTTGGTATTCCATCTTTTCCAATTTTTCATCAGGCACAGTTGCGTCTGTCTCCCCTCTGACGAGTTTAGGTGATACATCTAGACATTCCTGCAGACAAAACGCCTACAGGAACAGACGCTCGATGCGTACCTCCTCAGCAGCAGTCCGTAATCCGAGTGCCTGGAAGCCGCCACTTGTGGCACTGGCCACTACAGCCCCAAGCAGCTAATGTTTGACTCTTGGAAACAGCGTTTCGGACTGAATCTACACTCCCGCTGCAGAAACCCACCACTCCAATGTATCCCTGTTCCCATATATCCAACGGGAAGTATATGTAGTCTTGGCTGTGCCTTGCAATTTCACTCGCTCCGACCCGTCAACCACCCGCGTCTAGCTCCCGGGTCACAAAGCTGGCTCACAGCGGACGGCCCACAATTAAAGCTCTCCACCACTCCCCTCCCCCCTCCCTCCACCACGCCCCTCATCCCTCCCTCCACCACTCCCCTCATCCCTCCCTCCACCACTCCCCTCACCCCTCCCTCCACCACTCCCCTCACCTCTCCCTCCACCACTACCCTCACCCCTCCCTCCACCACTCCCCTCATCCCTCCCTCCACCACTACTCTCACCCTTCCTTCCACCACTACCCTCCCTCCACCACTACCCTCACCCCTCCCTCCACCACTACCCTCACCCCTCCCTCCACCACTCCCCTCACCCCTCCCTCCACCACTACCCTCACCCCTCCCTCCAAGGGGAGGGGAGGGGAGGGGAGGGAAGGGTGAGGGGAGGCACACACAAAAAGCAAGGAGAAAAAACATGGCAGCTCGCTCACATATTTTCCATAAAAACTTCAGTGACACAATGGAAATGGCATCTAGACGTTGAAAATAACACTCAGCACTCAGCTGCCAAACTACACTTACAACCAGGATGGTTGCTTTTTTCATACAGAAACATTTCAACAGAGACTTCTTGCCTTGGATACTGAACCTTGCATCAGGTCTGTAGAGAAAACACCAAGTGATACAGTGAAGCAAAGTGAGAGAGAGAGAGAGAGAGAGAGAGAGAGAGAGAGAGAGATTGATTAACTTTATTTTTCAAGGGAAATACATGAATTAGGCATAACTGCCTATCTTACATCCAGCCCTTGTTAAAACAAGAAAACAAACAAACAAATTCAATCCCATTCCCCACCCCTACCCACCCACCCTCTATCCACATAAGAGAGAGAGAGAGAGAGAGAGAGAGAGAGAGAGAGAGAGAGAGAGAGAGTGTGATTGATTGATTGATTGATTGATTGATTGATTGATTGATTGATTGATTGATTGATTGATTGATTGATTGATTGATTGATTGATTGATTGATTGATTGATTGATTGATTGATTCTTTATTTGCGGCCGACGACCCAGTAGTATAGAAAGTTACGCAATTACAAACAATTTGAAATATGGTACATGCTTTAGGTGAGTTTACAACCAGTGTGGTTAAAATCAACTGCTAAACTATATATTTACTTCCTTTAATCAGACGTGCCAGGTCCACATAATCTCGATTTGGAAAATATTTGCCAAGTATTTTTGTCTGATGTCACAATACATCCGGCAATTCCTTAAAAAGTGTATTTCAGTTTCAGTTTCAATGCAGAATGGACAGTTCATGGTAAAGTTAGGATCATACCTACATCGTGCATTGCTTCGTAGTTCATTACATCCCAAACGAAAACGGATGAAGACATCACGGAATTTCTTCAATGTTAATAAAAGACAAGTATTTTTCACATTCAAAAGCTGCTTTAAAGGATTAAAGGAGCAATAAAAGGCAAATCTGTTGCTTGCACTAAAGGTTGATCTCCACTCTTGTAAGAAGCAGTCTTGCAGTCGTTGCTTGAGATGCCTCATAGCACTTCTCTCGTTAACACTACCACCATTATACCTTAAGTACGAGAAGCCCAGATTTTCCAAGCAACTTTCCGTGAGTTTCGCCCTGTTGAGTTCCTCAGGTATACGAGAGCGAGTGAGCATAACATAAGCTTGCTTGACAATCCTACTGTCAGGCATTTTGCACAGTCTTATCTAAAATTTTACTGCCTGGAGAGTGGTGGTGGAAAAAAGGGGGTATCTGCCGAGTTCTCCGTAGCGCAGCTTGTTGAGGGATTTCAAGTCGACACCCAGAAAGCGCTTGCAGGCGAACATGTGCGCCTTTTCAATATTACGCCTTTTGGTCAATCCCCATAGCTGAGACCCGTATAGCAACGCCGGTAACACCTGGGCATCGTACAATTTAAAAAACACAGTCGTGCAAGAGAGAGAGAGAGAGAGAGAGAGAGAGAGAGAGAGAGAGAGAGAGAGATGACATTGTACGCAGATGTCAGGAGAAAACTACAATCAAGCAAAATAAGTTATGAACTTTGAGTATGATCATGAAAAGATTTTTACGTTATCTACACAATGTCTCCTGCATTATGTTCACGTTATGTTAAATTTACACTGGACATGAATAATATTTGCAACACAGAATTGATAGATTAACCAAGCACACAAACATCAAACCTGCTAAGGAAGAAAAAATACATTTTTTAAAATTATGACAAAAATGGGCAACCTTTCCTTCCGTAAACTTCTTACTTGTCCAGATTCATCCTTATCCCTCTACCTCCCCACGCCGATTCCACCCCAAAAAATAAATCGACATCAATAACTCAACTCTCTGACTGTGTGATGTCCAAAAGAACTTTGTTGTTTTCTAATACATGCACTCTATACAAAAGTATTTTACAACCTGTCCCCACAAAGCAGTTGCCTCACTGACGCGTACACCAGTGTATGTACAGCCAGGATTTCTAGTGCAGGCTCAGATCACAACTCGTCGTGGTGGAAGTGGGCGCCGGCGGAAGACTCAGAGGAGGGCTTGGTGAAGATTCCCTCTGCCGCCTGCCAGTAGTTCAGCTCGTTGGGCGAGTTGTAAAGGTAAAGGTGCTCTTTTTATATTGCGACTTTTCCCCACCCATCGATGGATGCTCAAACCGGACACATTTACCCCCTGGTCATCGAGCTATCCCTTGTTTCTTTTTTAAATAAGTTAAATCACTAACTCCCTTGGGAGCATGCAACCAGGCTGTGGATGAACGCGTCTAAGTTAGCTTCCACAATTTTCCAACTCAGCCCTCACAGGTACCCGTTTTACTCCTGGGTGGGGAGAAGCAGTGTGAGTAAAGCACCTTGCTCAAGGATGCAACTCTGAGAACCGCGCAGCTTCGAACGCCGCACCCACTGGCCGCGTGCGACTGTACTGTACAGGTCCAGCGCACTGACCACTCGGCCACAGCAATGCATGCATGCACACGCACGCAGGCAACCTGGAGGAGAGAGC
>JAWQFJ010007627.1:2500-29623 GCA_034096865.1 Theodoxus fluviatilis
GTTTTAAGTTCACAGAACCTAATGACAGTTGTGAAAATACAAATAGTTATGGTTTTCATATTATTACTTACTATGTTTATCATTCTCTACTGAAGTGAAGAATTATTTTTGAACTTCTCGGGGGGCTATACAGAGCAAACAAGGGACGGTTGCACACACACACACAGAGAGAGAGAGAGAGAGAGAGAGAGAGAGAGAGAGAGAGAGAGAGAGAGAGAGACAGAGAGAGAGACAGAGAGAGAGACAGAGAGAGAGACAGAGAGAGAGAGAGAGAGAGAGACAGAGAGAGAGAGAGAGAGAGAGAGATAGAGAGAGAGAGAGACAGAGAGAGAGAGAGAGACAGAGAGAGAGAGAGAAACAGAGAGAGAGAGAAACAGAGAGAGAGAGAGCTGGATGCATGGTCAGTGTTTTACGGCCTATCAGCCTTGTAGGCTATGTAGCACGAAAATCACAAGAACAGTTCAGAGTAAACACAAATCAAGTCACGGTGTCCCTAGTTATTCGCCTCTTACGAATCGCGTAGGGAGACGCGGTGGGTCAATTCTTACCCCGAACCCACAGGGAGAGAGAGAGAGAGAGAGAGAGAGAGAGAGAGAGAGAGAGAGAGAGAGAGAAATTTACATCATACAGCGTATGTTTCGTCATGTCATCATCCATGAACTACAAAATTCTTGTAGGCTGTGAGGCTTTTGTGCGCTCGAAATTCTTTCATCGTGTAGGCACTCACGCCATACACGAAATAGTTTACAATCGCGATGTAATCCAGCGAAGGATAATCATCAGGACTGGTCGACTATAATCGAGTTGGCATTTCATAAGGGTCGTTGCCACAAATGTACATTAATTTGGTGCTGTATCTCAGCTTTGCTGCGGCGTCAAGGCGTTCAAAATAACTTCGGTCATCCGTCACTCCACGTTTGCTCTTATCCATCTTGACTCGCGTTTACCCCAATAGAGGGAAGCAACTCTCGCAAACCTCGACCCTTACTAACCTCATAGCATCATATGATCCTATGTGCTGAACAGCCATTGACAATGCATAGGTTCCTATGATGCTAAGCATTTGCATACTTTTCCTTGTTAAAAGTGAGCAGATCACATTCAGAAATAGACTTAACTTTTTTAGCTTTAGTACTTTTTAAGCTAAAACTAAAAGAAGTGTTTTCAGTTAGAGAAAGTTTGGTTTATGTCCTATCTGGCCGCTTCCAGTTCAAAAATGAAAAGAAAAGGAAGTTCAGACCTACCTACAGACCATTTTTTTGCCATGTTGTTTTGGCCACAACTATGTTTTGTTTTGGCCTGGTCGTGTTGTGAAAGTAAAATGTGGTTTGGCTGTCTTAGTTACTGTGGAGAAAGGTTGATGAGGCACCTCGACATGCAGTGTTCCATGAACTAAAACCGACAGTGACAAGCACTCTGCCTCACCTTTCCTTTTCCTGACTCTGCCTCTCTCGCTGCTGGGAGTCCACTCCGCATCACTCTCCGACTCACTGGACTCGGGGAAAAATTCTCTTCTGCCTGGGAGGCCGCATGAAGTCAGGGCGAGGGAGGGGCATTCCTGTGTGGACAAAAGTAATGGCATTAGAAAAAAACACCAAGTTGTAGTTATGGTAATATGGCTAAAGAAAAAAGGGTTAGTAGGTCAGCCTGATCTTTTTTCCTTTTTAAAAATTAGATAAGTGGCCAGATTGAACATAAATTTAAAAAACTTATCTTTCCCTGAAATGCATTTTTTTAACCATGAACTAAAACCGACAGTGACAAGCACTCTGCCTCACCTTTCCTTTTCCTGACTCTGCCTCTCTCGCTGCTGGGAGTCCACTCCGCATCACTCTCCGACTCACTGGACTCGGGAAAAATTCTCTTCTGCCTGGGAGGCCGCATGAAGTCAGGGCGAGGGAGGGGCATTCCTGTGTGGACAAAAGTAATGGCATTAGAAAAAAACACCAAGTTGTAGTTATGGTAATATGGCTAAAGAAAAAAGGGTTAGTAGGTCAGCCTGATCTTTTTTCCTTTTTAAAAATTAGATAAGTGGCCAGATTGAACATAAATTTAAAAAACTTATCTTTCCCTGAAATGCATTTTTTTAACCATGAACTAAAACCGACAGTGACAAGCACTCTGCCTCACCTTTCCTTTTCCTGACTCTGCCTCTCTCGCTGCTGGGAGTCCACTCCGCATCACTCTCCGACTCACTGGACTCGGGAAAAATTCTCTTCTGCCTGGGAGGCCGCATGAAGTCAGGGCGAGGGAGGGGCATTCCTGTGTGGACAAAAGTAATGGCATTAGAAAAAAACACCAAGTTGTAGTTATGGTAATATGGCTAAAGAAAAAAGGGTTAGTAGGTCAGCCTGATCTTTTTTCCTTTTTAAAAATTAGATAAGTGGCCAGATTGAACATAAATTTAAAAAACTTATCTTTCCCTGAAATGCATTTTTTTAACCATGAACTAAAACCGACAGTGACAAGCACTCTGCCTCACCTTTCCTTTTCCTGACTCTGCCTCTCTCGCTGCTGGGAGTCCACTCCGCATCACTCTCCGACTCACTGGACTCGGGAAAAATTCTCTTCTGCCTGGGAGGCCGCATGAAGTCAGGGCGAGGGAGGGGCATTCCTGTGTGGACAAAAGTAATGGCATTAGAAAAAAACACCAAGTTGTAGTTATGGTAATATGGCTAAAGAAAAAAGGGTTAGTAGGTCAGCCTGATCTTTTTTCCTTTTTAAAAATTAGATAAGTGGCCAGATTGAACATAAATTAAAAAAACTTATCTTTCCCTGAAATGCATTTTTTTAACTTAAAAAAGTTGATTCCCCAAGTGCTCTCATATATTGTCACCAAGATAGTAAGAGAAATAATGCCAGGTGTGCTACTGTCAGGCTGACGCTGACACTGGACATCCATCCTCCCTGTGTGAAGCTAAGGGGAGAGCATTGCGACCAGGCCTCCCTCTCTCTCCTGGGCAAATGTACCCCTGTTGGTTGCGGGTCAGAATAGATCCACTGCTTCTCCCTACGCGATTCATAAGAGTTGAATAAATAAGGACATCCTAACTTAAATGATCTCACTTTAATAGGTTATTGCGAGAAATGGCCTTCAAATGCTGATAGGTGTAAAACTCCATTCAACCGTCGATCCCTACTCGACCTAGGGACGTCATGACTTGTGCTTAGTATATATTAGTCTAATGTTTTTCATTCTTCATGGCCTTACGTAGCCTACAAAGGTTGATAGGCCATAAAACTCCATCCATCCATCCTGGGTAAATGCTTTGGCATGTCTGTCACACAAGACAGACAGAGCCCTGCACAGAGCTGTGAGTGCTGTACCTGAGCTAAGGCTTTCTCTAATGCGCTTCTTGCATTCCTCCACAGCCATGAGGTTGGCAGAGGTCAACAGCTCAAAGATGTCCTCCAGGACACCCTGCTATGCAGTGCCACTTGCTGTGGTCATTGTCAGTCAGCCCTTGGTTGGCCTTTCCGTCCTAGTCTGGAGGAAAGAACTGATACCATGTATCCATGTATCATATGCTGAAATCTTTGTTTAGGGTCACGACTTTGATGAGCAATATTTCGGGAACTAATAAAGCTAGCCACTTACTTTTTTGTTGTTTTTCTTGTATCTGTTACCACTTTCCATAAAAACACATTTCATAAACAACAGCACAAATCTAATTTTTGATTGCCGGTACCTACTTTAGCAGCAGTGCACTGGTGTGCAAATCGGTTCGTCTCCTGGAGAGACACCTTGATGATTTAATCATCGATGAAGAAAAAAAAGTAATGGTAGGGAGATGTGACGTTCTGTCATCATCATCATGAAAGGGATCATCTACATCCGTTCCTATCTCACACAAAGCATCCTCTTCAGCATCAGAACCATCCTCTATAGCAATCTCCACTGGCTCACCCACCTCGTGCTGCGATTCAAGTTACCCCACCATTATTAATATAATATTACGTGCCTCCTAGTGCATCGCTAATAATGGTTATGGTCTGGCCGGGAAAGATCTGTGTGTGGATCTAAAGCTGGCAAACTATAGTGCAGAGACCAATTAAAGACTAGACTAATTCCCTAAACCATATTTTCCTTGTTGTAAGGGGGCAAAAATATGCTAATGTGGTAGGGTCAATTGAGCCTATGCACCGCGAACGACTACGTTCGGCGTGTAGGCTCATACGTGCCGCGAATGAGTTAAAATAATAATAATAGTAATGTTAAGACCCAATATTAAGACTAAATTAAGGTACTCGAATATTGCACAGCTGGTAACACGAAAAATAATTCATTAAACTTCTATAGAGTTTAGAAGTGAGACCCTCTAAACAAATGAGTGGACATTGCAAAAATGTGCAATAAATATATACAATGTATAATTTTAAAATCAATTATTTTCTGTAATCATCAGTGCAACTGTTGATGGGTAAAAGCTTGATAGATTCGCTCTGATTTAGTCTCATCTGGACTTGGGGGCAGCTCTTTTGGGTGTCTGCAAGGAAGATGAATGCCATATTGAATTCATTCTTCTCGAGGGTAATGCTTTCACAGGATTATGTGCAGCAAAAGTCCTCAAGTAAACCCATCATTCAGTTAGAATGTCCATTAAAAAAATACAAACAGGCAGAGCATAATTTAAGTTGTGTGTAATGTTAGAATCCAGCAGTTTTATTGTTATGGGAATGCACCGCAATGAGCAACCCTGGACTTCAAGAAGTGAGAGTGGGACTTCAGGCAGCTCAGACCACCCCCAGCAAGTTCAGAGCGCACAACACTGTGCTGATCAGCAGGCCCAGCAGACCGATGTAGCCGAAGGCTCCGTAGTTTCTGTTGTCCGGGTCTGCAAATACACAGCAAAGCATATGCAGTTATTCCCAACTCACGATTCACTGAAATACACTGACTCAGTTTCTAGAGCGTTCATCTGACCACATCCCTGTGTAAAACATGACCAGAGCCCTCAATGGAACAAATGGCCAGAGCCATTTTTATACATATTTTGATTTAAGCCATTTTACATGAAAGTGTTAATGGTTCAGTGGGAGACCCTCTAAACAAATGAGTGGACATTTCAAAAATGCCCAATAAATACATACGATGTATAATTTTAAAATCAATTATTTTATTTAATCGTACGGTAACCTTGAATACACAGAGGTAGTTCTGTATGCGTTTCTGAGAAGCCTGACAATGTTAAGCTGCCTGCCTGGCTTTTGAGCATAGTCCAGTTCTCTATGTGAGTTCTTGAGGTCATCAAAAGACCCATTGATGTGCAGTGGTCATTATGAGTAACAAACTTTGAAATATATTGAAATTCTGTGGCTAGCTAGTTTCCTACAAACTATCAGTTTAGGATCTCAGAGGATAAACAGTTCTGTGCTGCGATACATGTGGAAGGGCAGATTATGGGGTACCTGACAGTAGGTGAACTTAAGGATTCCTGTGTAGAATACTTGTGGTAGTCCTAAACAGGCTTAGCATTTGGTTTATGATATCAAAAGGAATAGAGAAAATAGTGCAGAGTGAACCACTCTTTCGTGTGAGCAGTAAAGCACTCTTATTTGTGTTGGCGTGATTTCAGGATGATGAGTAAGAAAGGACTAAGCCTACCACTGTACAGGCCCTCAGGTGGTGAAGATCTGGTCTATGGAGCTCACTTTGATTTCCTCACTGCTGTCTTTTAAGTTGGTGGTAAGAGGTGGCAAAATATTAACAATGGAAAATGATCAGTGAAAGGATCATCGTGGGGGAAACGTGCATACTTTGAAGAGGGAAAACGGCCATACTGTAGATGTCATTGTAGAGTCAACCCTTGTTTAGGAATGACCAAAAATCAGTTGGATTTTGACATGTGTTAGCCAGGCATGTGAGGTTAAAGAGCAAATGGGGATAATCCCTTAACTGGCTTAAGCCTGTTCTTAACTGAAAAATAAATCTTGGCTAATATTCACCAAGTCTTGGCAAATTACTTATTTACAAACATTCAGCTATTGTGCCAAGTCTTGGCAAATCTTTAGCTTCTTAATAGCTTGACGAAGCCAAGATCTCGCAAACAAAGGACATTTGCAATATGGCACCGATCGGCATCCTGCCCATACTGTAAATTTGCAATGGCTGTAAATGTAAACGAAGCGACATATTTTGTCCGCTTTCTCATAGTGTCTGTATCCTTTGACAAAGGCGCCGTCTTCTCTTTCTCAAAGCGTCGGTATCCTTTCTGTAAGGACGTCTGAGGAATCTCGTATCTTCGCCCTGGGAGACGGGCACTGCAAGCTTTGTATCTTCACCCTGGGAGACAGGCATTGCAAGCTTTGTATCTTTGCCCTGAGAGACGGGCACTGCAAACTGCATATCTTCACGCTGGGACAAGTGAAGGTGGATTCACGTCGTTCTCTCTCAACGTCGAGTGCCTCTTCCTGAAGGGATGAGGAATGACGTAAATCTTGGCGAGGTTGGGATGACGCAATTCTTGGCGCGGTTATTTTGCCGCGCCCCCCTGGGCGCTGGTCTGCAGGGACTTATTCGCGCCGATGCCTTCCAAAACAGTCACTTCCCAACCAATTGGAGCACTCGGGCCACATTCCCACTGTCCAATCACAGGGCCCCTATATAAATCGAGGTCTTTCTTCACAATGTCTCCAGTGCAGCCAGTTACACGACTTCCCGCACACACAGGCACGGATTTGCTATGGCTGGCGGACCATAATAACTCTATTATCATTAATCTGCTACGGCTGGCAGGCCATACTACCTCTCTATACACACACAGCAGGTTAGTCATGGCAAAGGATAAACAACTTAATCCAAGGGGGAGGGGTGATCTCGCCACAGACCCACTATCCGATGCCGCCCCTGGCTATGCTACTGGAGTAGGCCTCGAAAGATCCACAGCCAGGGGTTCCAGCTGACGAAGGGGGAATCGAGCGGCTCCAGCCATATGTAGTTTTCTAACAGTACCACTGTCATTGATCGGGATGCACTTGACTCATCAAAGATGGTCTGGCTGGATGAAGGGGTAGAAATGAGTGTCATTTACTTGAGAGTATGACTTTGTGGGTTGGGTGTGCAGTGACGGTAGGTAAGAGATGGGTGGGTTTCAAAGGTTTTTGGTCTTGATCTGCATCTCATCTTCAATCGTTCATTAACAAATATTACCACTGTTACTGACTACAATAACCATATATTTTCTTATATGTGTATATCAAAATAACACAAAACAAAACCCTATTTGGAGAAAAACGTTATTCATTACTCTCGTGAACGACTTGAATAGGAAAATGTTTTTGTAAAATAAGGTAGAAAGCTTAAGGAGGCTGTAAAACGTTTGAGCAAAGAAGTGTGAAAATAGTTTGTTGTCAAGTTCAGTTCTTTCAAATGACATGCAGGACAATCATATCCCTATATCAAGGCAATGCCAGTAGTGCTTGAAAGTCTTCCAATAAAAACTCAAGTGGCTTTTGTGCTTAAAGTTGGAACATGTCAAATTGCATTGAGCGTGGACGTCAACATTGCTCTTTGCAAAGTCGGCTTCTTTAGAATGCTGCTCGTCAAATAAAAAAGTAAGAAAATGTGCATTAAATTGTTGTAAAGGAAAGGCCTTCGCACACGAGGCAATTCCACACGCTACACACGAACTGACAAAAATATCTTCCAATGGCAGAGGGCTACTGACGACTTAGCTCCACTATTGCCAGCCGTGATTGGCTGCCACAATGACGCTTTTTTGTGTGTTTTTTTTTTTGCTGCTGAAACATTTAATTCAACAAGAAGGTGAGGAGGGAAACAGTACTGCACGTCTCGCATGCACGCTGTACGTGTGGATGTACAAGACAAGACAAGAAATATTGGCTCCAAAGGATCTTTTCTGACCTGCCAGCGAGTGAGAGGCCGCACAGGCTTAGAAACAAACGTCTATATTAATATTGCCTATCCTGGCTCTCACGTCTTCATCTGTCCCTCCAGTCTTGCTGACCACGCTGCCCAGGTACGGGAAGCAGTCGATGTCCTCTATGGCTTGACCATCAATGGTGATAAGAGCTTCCCTGGAGGCGTTCACTCGGAGGCTCTTGGTCTTGGGGACGTTGATCTCCAGTCCTGTTGCCTTGGCAATGTCGTGCAGCCTCTCCGTCTTTGCTTGCATGTGCCCATGGGTGTGTGACAGGAGGCCGATGTCGTCTGCGAAGTCCAAGTCTTCCAGTTTGCCATTGAGTGTCCACTGAATGTCCCGTGGTTGGTCCGTAACAGTCTTCATCACCCAGTCGATCACCAGGGAGAAGATTAAAGGAGAAAGGAGACATCCTTGTCTCACTCCGGTGTTGACGTCAAATGGCGGCGACAGGTCAGTGTTGTGCACAACTCTGCAGCTGGTGCCTTCATAGAGGTTATGGATTACGCTGACGATCTTCTGAGGGATGCCATAGTGTCTAAAAATTCTCCAGATGGTTGCCCTGTCCACCATGTCAAACGCTTTCTTGAAGTTCACAAAATTGACATAGAGTGGTTACTGCCACTCCAGCGACTGTTCAATGATGATCCTGAGGGTGCTATCTGGTCAGTGCAGGAACACCCAGCTCGGAATCCTGCTTGCTCTTCCCTCAGTCTGGTGTCGACGGCCTCCTTGATTCTCTCGAAGATCACCCTGGTGAAGACTTTTCCCGGGAGTGACAGGAGCTGAATTCCTCTCCAGTTCTGGCAGTTGCTGAGGTCTCCTTTCTTCGGGATTTTGACAATGTGTCCGGTCTTCCATTCTTCCGGCACTTCCTCCTTTTCCCAGACTTTCTGCAGCAGGCCGATCATGATGTCCACTGTGGCTCCAGGATCTGCCTTCAGGGCCTCAGGTGGGATGTTGTCTGGTCCTGGTGCCTTCCCATTCTTTATCTTCTTGATGGCGCTGACCAATTCTGCTCTGGAGATTGGGTCCAGACTGACATCAAGGTCCTCTCCTTCCTCAACCATGGGAGGGTTTCCAACAGGTGTGCCGTTGAGGAGGCTGGCGAAGTGCTCCTTCCAAAAAAACTAGGTAATGCTCACTTTTTAAACCCTGTCTTTTGACTTTGGAGTTGGACGATGTGCGAGGCGCAGTGCCATGGTTCTATCCCTGGGACGGGAAGAATCTGGTTTTATTTAAATATCTTGACAATATTATTTTATACGGGCTTCAACTCTCTGTCGTAAATCTGTCCATAAGTGTAATTCTGTGTGTGAATGATACTTTGTGAACATCCACGATGCACCCACCCCTCTATATGACTGCATTAGCATTCAACGTCTACGACGTGCCAAAGCAAAATAAAAAAAGTATTTTCAGGAACTTCCCTTCCCTTCCAACTTTTATGCAGTATAGGCAATGCAGACGTATACTCCAAACCTTCTACATAGACGTAAGAGCTTGTATTACAGTGACGTACAAAGAATAAGGAACTGGAAATTCTGCCAAGACACTATGCAGAGAGGAGCTACTTTTGCACTAGTTTGTGACACTTGTTGATGTGAGGGGTGACCTGTTGGAATCCGCATTACCATTAATTCTCCCAATAGGTTATTTGCATTGTCTGCTGAAAAAACACACACACACCACCACCACCACCACCACCACCCCAAAAAATTGCCATAAAAGCTGCTTTGAGTAACTTAGAAACTGGTACCGTGATGCAGTTCTTCGTTTCCATTTTGTTGCCTTGTATGATGGTGGGCTATCCTGGCCTTCAGGTATCACAGAAGACGCTATCGGTGGGTGAAGACATGGATATAAAGGTGAACCACACTTGGTTGGGGCTGGGGACGTTGTGGGGGGAGATTCTAAAGGAATGCTGGTTTCGATATTGTTTAAAGAATGTTCGTCTTCTCCTGTTATTCTTATTGTGTCACTGTTTTGTTTGTCAGTTGTTAGGAGACATAATAACAGCCTGATAATGATCATTGATGTGTTAATGATGGATTGATATAGTGGGTATACCCACAGAAAAGTATTCCTTGTAAACTGACATGCTGTCAATGGTGAGGGGAATTATGTGTGTGTGACAGGCTGTGAGGTTTGGCTTGGTCTACCTATACCGTTGTCCCGGGTGCGGCATCTTGGTCGTCTCAATTCCTCTTTGTCCAAATCCAGTAGGACGCCCGTTCAGCTGCTTCCGCCATCAGGAACACAGTCGCAGTCAGCTCTTGTTGCCATAGACCCCGAGGGTCTGGATTCAGGTGGCGGCCCTGCCTTAGGCGCCATTACCGTCTTAGTCGAAATACCATCATGCATGTCGTGCCAATAGACAGGAATGGACACATGAATGTAAAGGTTTCTTCTATATGATAGCCAAGTGAGCAAATAAATAATAAAAATCGGCCATCACACCTGAACTCCCAGCAGATCTTGAGAAAGTGCCGGACAGAGGTGCATAACCAGCTCCCCTGGAAGTTTGGGGGGGGGGGGGGGTTGCTCGTGTAGCTTCGGAGACTAAAGTCCGAGGCGTCAGGCGACCACAGGTAGGGCAAGGGACGTCAGGGGAGTGGAATAATATGTAGAGGCGGCTATTTGCCGTCGCTATTTTGCAGTAGCTAGCCAACAGTCTGCTTCAAAGTGGGGGGGGGGGGGGGGTACATGTCGATGTACATGTAGAGGCGGCTCTGTGCCGTCGCTATTTTGCAGTAGCCAGCCAGCAGTCTGCTTCGAAGTTGGTGGTGCCTGTCTCGAGCTCTGCGGTTGTGTGTGAGTGAGAGTCAAGAAGAAGTATTCCTATATATTTTTACTGTTTCCGTCTTGAAAGACATTGCATCATGGAGCAGCTTACTACATCAGCAGATCAGGACTGGTTTGGGTTTTTACTTTGTCGCCCATATTCTATTGTGCTCGTTGTCCTCCGTTCTATGTAAAGAAATTAAAGAAGCAGAAAAAAGATTGATCGTGCTGAGGCTGGTTTCAGCTCTTTTTAATCATACCAGACATTCAAGTTCCCTTTCGTTCGTATCTCCAAAACAAATAAATATGCTTCACATCCCTTTGTCACCACCTTAGTACTATGGTTGTATAAATTAAGACCAGTTGCTGCCCATCATTAAACTTCCCCAGAGTCTCTATACAGCATGCTGGAGTAGAAACTGCAAGGAAATGTGTGCTCAGTGAACATCGAGTACACATCGGTTAGTAAATCACATAAGCATTGTAGCAGTGCTGCAACCTGGTCATCTAGTCATATCACTGGAATGAAAAGTCCTTTAATACAGTTAACTGCACACAAGTACTGGCTTAAGAGTAAGAAATGCAACAATACCAGACGGTATTGGGAATCCTGTTTTGAGGTATTCTGAAATGATAAGTCCAATACAGCTTCTTGTTTGATGAATTGGGGTTGGTAGAGCAACTTGATTTGGGTTGGCTCTTTGAGCGAGGTGCTTAGAAGTACCGCATGCTGAATCATTGGGTCCATATATGCCGCTTATTGGATGAGTAGGAGCTGGTAGAGAGGGTAGGGATTGGGTAGGGTTGGCCTTTTGAGGTGGATTGCAGATCCTCCATGACTTGGATGTGGGTACTCGGAGGTTGTTTTTTTCTCTTTCAGAGATGTAAATCTTCCGCCGATTTTCCGCTTATTTGGTCATCCGCGTGATTCATGTAAATCCGTTGAGAAAATGGGGTGGGGTGGTGTGTGTGTGTGTGTGTGTGTGTGTGTGTTTAATATGTGAGTCTTCGTCAGGTCCACCGAGCGAGATTAGATTTGAAACATAGGCGGAGTGCCTTCTAGCGAATCAGAGGTGGCGAGAGACACTGCAGGTAGCATCCAAACGTGGATCTGACACTAAGAGAACAATGGCACTCCTCTCCCTCTCAATAGGATGAGTATCTATAGAGAGATATTATTTTCATAGGCCTATGGCATTTGCCATGATGCACTTCACGATTCTCAGCTCAGCAGTCATGCTAATTTTAACCATCACACACACACACACACACACACACACACACACACACACATCACTTGGTTAAAAGTGAAACATTCAGTACAAGTTACAAGCAGATACTTCATCTCATTTACCATTTCCCTTTCTGTTGACAAAATGTGCTTTAAATGCCAGGAAATTGCTTCTAAGCCCCCTAACATTGCTGAAAAATGTTTTTGCCCGGGGGGCTGGACCCTCCAGCGGGGTGTTGCCCCTGCAGCCCCTGGACCCCGGCCTCTTTCCTCTCAGCCGTTTTCATTTCTGCTCTTTACTTGTACTAACGTCTGTTTGAAGTACACACAATCTGTTTGGGCCTTTCTAAAAGATCCAACGTGTGCGCACATCTTCCAATGAACATGGTTAAATGGTGGCATAAAACTGGGGATAATATTGGTTGAGGTAAGATGCAGTATAATGAGGGATAGTGTAAGGGGTGGGCTCTAATAGAAGACAAGTGAGGAAGATGATATGAAGGAAAATGTTCGGCTTATCTCCGTCATCCATATTGATTCTGCAAGACTGCAGGTTTGTGCTCTGAATTTGTCCCGACATCTAAGCCGGTTTTTAATTTAATTTTGGCATGTACATAATTGTCTCCAAATAAAATTATCAACAATAAGTTTGCTACTGGTCTGTTCGGACTCGTATATTGGTAGAAGACGTGAGGGAAAATGTATATATTTTTACAATAACATAATGTAGATTACATTATCAGTTTGTTTTGTTACATAATGCCTGTAGTGATTTCAGTCGCATTAATCATCCCCCTGTGGGTAGGGGGTAAAATAGACTCACCTTGTCTCCCTACACGATTCGTAAGAGGCGAATAAATAGGGACATCTTGACTTGTGCTTATTTGAAACTGTTCTAGTGATTTTCGTGGTTACTGGCCTTATATAGCCTACAAAGGCTGATAGGCCGTAACACACCATCCATCCATTGATTGCATTAATCAATTTGCAAATACTCAGTCTCTTTGTGTCATTTTGAAAATCTGTTAAAACGTTTTTCATTTAATACATTTCTTATTCCTTGAAACTATTCAAAACAATTTGTGATGGCTTTGATCTCGAATCAGTGTCGAGTTGTTACTGACACATAATCTTTTTCTCCTGGACACAATCGGGTTGCACTGACACATTTGACCATAGTGACAATGCAAGTAGCACGATATTTTCAAATAAGCCTTGCGTGCAGTACCCAAAATATGATCATGATTCAAGTTGTTGGAGAACCCCCCAATTTATCACCGGAAAAGGTGTGTCTTGCAATGTAGTCTGTTGATGTTCTTGTTGCGACCTATTGGTCCTAGTTTTTCTGAAGTGACAATAAATACTGTATCATCTTCTTCACTCTTGTGTAGTGCTTAATTAAGCCAGAATTTAATGTCTTGCCTAAGCTGGATTGATTTCTAAATTCAATGTCTATGTACACATATTTGCATATGTGCGTGGACTGCAATGTGAATGTAGATACGTTGTAATAGTATTCATCCTGGCTCAAGAATGCCTGGATCAGTTGTGCTTTTTGCATATGACTTTCAGAAAAATGCCGTAGACCACTGTCCTCTTACAATGGGAGTTACCCAATTAATAGTGTCTTATGAAAGTGAAATGTTGGATTTTTATTTTTAGTCAAAACAAAAAGTCTGAAAATTACATTAAATCTGTATTATGCCAAAACGGCACAATTTCTGTCTGTTTTGATCATGGCTTTTGCAATATACTAGTCAAGACATTGAATATATTTTGTGTAATTGCGTATCCTTGCTTGCTACTGTGTAACCATGTTGATTCATAGAAATGTATTTCGTGCTGTATAAAGAATAAAGTACTACAATCACGAATTGCTTGTTTCAAAACTTATTTCATCTGGTTCAGTTGTGAGTTCATGTAAAATAGATGCATATATGAGAGAGAAAGAGAGCGCACGCAAATCAGTTTATTTGTAAGTATATGCAAAGATGTAATAATTGTAATAATAGTCTTTGGTATATGTAAAATAAACGCATATATGAGAGAGATAGCTCGCGCAAATTAGTTTATTGTGCAGGCCAATGGTCCATTACTATTGGAAACAAATACAAGATATAGCCAACATGTTCAAAAAACAATTGGAGAGCTTCGCTTCGGTATGGCAAGGTGCATTCTGTAGTAAGAATGAGTCGTTCATCTCTGAGTCGGTAGCTTCCTCTCTTCATCTGAATGCCTTAAATAAAGCCCACATAGGGCATGGCTCTTGTAGAGAGGAGCTGGTCTTCGTATGCTGGGCAGTACAGGACAAATTGCTGTTCATTTTTTTCATGAGATGCTGAACATAACATTTGGTATTAAACATGTTATCATTAGTGTGTGTGTGAGAGAGAGAGAGAGCGTTGCTAACAGACGGTACGGCTAGGGACAGACCAAAAGCGAAGCGAGTTGTAACGGCCCCCTCCCATACACCGTCCTTCAGACAACGAGGTTCCTCACCCCAGTCATCACTCAATGGATTTGCAGTCCTCAACTGGGACGTCATGCAAGTAAGTGCCTTGTTTTTCTAGCCAACTTTGCGTGAATGGGTGAGCGTATTGGTTGAAAAGCGAGGAGGCTATGAAGAATAAAAAAATCTAGAAATTTACACCAAGCACAGAATACGTTTGGCTGTTATTAGAGATAGGTCTTTGAAGAACGTCAATGGATAATTGTGCGAGGATGCGCAACACGGAGAGCAAGAAACAGACCATGCAAGAGCACCTGGGTCGCAACTACTTTTCTCATGCGAGTAGGGTTCAGTGGCAAGGACAACTCGGCTTTCCATTCGTGTCTCCATGTCGTCAATGCTGCCATTTTTCCGGTAGGCGTCTATTTTGTGCTGCACATCGTAATCTTACATACACATTGTTAACTATTTGGACGGAAGGTACGTGCCGAGTGTAGAAGAGTAGGTAAAAGCGACATTGGGGGGTGCAGGGGAAGACATACAGTACTTTTCATCGTGAAAAGTTCCGCCACTTGTAACACACACACACATGTGTGTGCCACCATACTCCCTTGTTTTCCCTTAATGGACATGCATTAAGCACGCAAACTTGCCTTTTTAGCACCAAACTAGACGAGGCTAAAATCATCGGGCAGCACGGGTTTGGAAATGAGCAACCTGAGATCATGCATTGGCGTTATGTTAATATCAATGACTCGTCGTGCAGCTGGCATATTTATCATTGTGTGCTTTCAATGCAACGATTATGAAAAAGGTCAACTTTTCAGCCTTTATAAATTCATATACCCCCAAAAACGACACACACACACACACACACACACACACACACACACACACACAACCTAAAGCGATCAACTGCTTTACATTTGATCACTGGGCCGCATGATCAACCCTTCACTGGCACCTGACGACAGACAAATAAGACACACTGTCAGGTAAGTCCCTAACAGTACCAACTCCAGTCCCTGGGCAGCATTCCAACCCGATATTGGCCCATGGCCGCATACAGGGGTCAATCGCATCATTGCTCTCACAGATACCCGGTTTTACTCATGGGTGGGGAGAAGCAATGTTAACACTTTTCTCGGATAAACTTCCGATAACGGGCCACACTAGTGGACTCGTCCGAGGAGAGGGGCGTGGGGAAGACGGCAAAGCTGGCGGGCCTCACAAACTGACAAGCCACAACATTTAATTTGTGTGAATGAACAAATAGATGAGTATTTCTGTTAAGAATTACATTTATATACTTATCTACGCCAATCAGATGATGCTGGCCCGGCAGCTTTGCTGTCTTTCCCGCACCCCTCTCCTCGGACGAGTCCACTAGTGTGGCCAATTATCGGAAATCTTTCAGATTGCGCTTACCACTCGGCCTAGAAGCGAATTTTCCCCAGCTACCTGTCTCAGTGCCACATATCATCAAATGGCTTTTAACCCTCTTTTATTGTAGCAATTTACCCATTTTCTTGTCCAGTGTGTGGGTTGCTGAGCCCTAGGCCAGTGCTTAGGACACTCGCCTTGTGACAGGCAGGTGCGGTGTTCAATGTAGCAAATCCTAGAGGTGCTTCCTTGGGCAAGGTGCTTAGCCTGCATTGCCTCTCCCACCGAGGAGTAAAACCGGGTACTGGGCGCTGCGCATTGGCGACCGAGAGTGAAAGTCCTCAACACAAATTTTCATGTTCTTGAGAGAAATAAAAAGATGAGGATGATGGTGAAATTCCCATTTTTAAAAATAGTTTATCAATAGGCATACATCTATACGCCTAACAATTTTCTTGTTAAATTCGAAAGATTTGTGAATAAAGCAACATTTTTTTCTGTTTTTATCGTTTCAAGGGGAACGAATTTAAGGGGATGAATGAAAGAGAAGGCCCAGTCGTTACAGCACGAGCGTCTTCCAGCCCGCCATTTTTTCATTGACGCGCTCAGAATCAAAGACTTATTTTGGAATCCTGTTATCTTCCTTTCTCACCACATAGGCAATCCTAGGAAGCTGGTATTTCTTAGTAAACATTTGGATTCCTAAAGTCCCAGGTTTTTTTCAAGATGTCATCATTAAACACATGGTCAGTCCAGAAGATGACAATATTGTTAAGGAGACATCCGAGTTGGAAGTGTTCCAGTGGCATGATGAAGTTTTATGCCCTATTAGACCGCAGGGCGTTCTATCATATAACAACTCCTTCCACAGGTCTGCTCGTCCAAAAGATGGACTATGTTCCCATATTATATTATGATAGTACATGGTATTGGGGATTAAAAACAACAAAGTTCCCACTTTGATCAAATCGTTAAAACGGTGAAAAATAACTTTTAAAAGTGCGGATTTGTATGGCAAGGATTGCCTCCCTTTCGATGCAAAACTATATAGGAGTTACTTTCCGTGACACATTTTGGTAGTTTTGGCCAATCCGAAATTAGGTCAGATTTACTGCGGAGTTTTTATCTTGGCCGCATGTGCATGTGCAATACATTTCCAAAATGTAAACAATGACTACATCAAGCCTTTTACCGATATTACGTGGGCAAAAGCCTTGGATCTTGCTTCTGAGTGGAAATTACTTGATGGGGGAGCGAGTTTTGTCAGTGTCACGTTCAGTGAACAGGTTGAACGTGGGGTTATCGGCGTTGGTAACTGTGGGTTCCATCGTTCGCGTGATGACGCCTCAGTAGACTCCAGCAACAAGCGTGTGACAAGAGGGAAATCTGTTCCATCCATTGGAAAACTTCCAGCCAGAAATAGTGGTGTGCTTCCGTTAATATTGGAGATACGCGTCTGAAACTGATATTCATCGCTTAAACAATGATCAGGTTGGCTTTGAAAAGTATCAATTTCAGACCACAAAATCTATAGTTTGTTTCTTACAATCTTACAAATCAGAACATTTTTAGCATGACCAATTGAGTAGCAATTCTATATTGTCAAATGTTATATGTATCTATATATATATATATATATATATATATATATATATATATATATATATATATATATATATATATATATACATGTAATCATTGCATTAAAAATTCAATTAAACAGGTGAAACAATTCAGAATAAAGAAAAAAGCCCAAACATGAGTTGTGCCCCTCCTAGCACTCACTCTCAGTGTGTGTGTGTGTGTGTGTGTGTGTGTGTGTGTGTGTGTGTGTGTGTGAGAGAGAGAGAGAGAGAGAGAGAGAGAGAGAGAGAGAGAGAGAGAGAGAGAGAGAGCAAGAGCAAGCATACAGTAAACTTTACAGATGCTCATGAGTCTGCTCACACCCATTCATGCAGAGTACACAAAAGCACACATGCACACACATAGACACACACATACACCACCACTCCAACCCCCATGTCCCACACACAGGTGCACACATGCCTACTAACACACTCAGCAAATTGCATGCATGTACAATGCACTGACAAAGCTATGTGAACACCACAGTCAAAGCAGTGTTCCGTAACACCATAATCCTATTCCTGGTTGTGACGAGTTAGGTTCAAATTATTAATTTAATAATTCTGGATCATTTATGTCTAGGGGTACTTCCACAAACCTACTCGCACACTTCCACTCTCTCACTCAAACAGGGAATAGAACAAGTCTGAAATGAGAGATGGGACCACAGAAATACAAATCAAATGCTTTAATTCCCTTACAATCAAAATAGGTGATGAGCGACAAACGCTATAATTAATTACTAATAGTAATTATGCAACAAAATAATCTAATTCCCAATCCCAAACAATATAATGATCTGCCAAACCAGTGTGGATACTTAACTTTAATTGCAGAGATGAAACTCCTGGGCGTAGTGCACGCTGGCCGTGCGCGTAGCACGCGAGCGGCGTGGGGTGAGACGTGAGAGGGGGAGGGGGAAAATTTGGATATCCGGTGCACAGGGGCACTCACACACACACTTATTCAGGCCTCGACGAAAACTTCTGGAAGTGGGGTTGAACTATCACCCCAGTAGACTTGTCCGGCGAAAGGCAGTTTCTCTTGACGACGAGGGTCGACGTAACTCGGGTAAACATCGAGTACTGACCGTGGGGCTCTCAGGGGAAACGAAGACAGGCGGAGCAGACGAGCTGGGCTTGGAGCAGGCGGCAGGCATGCCACAGTAGACGACAGGAGTTTTCTCGCTCTCGCTGTCTCTGTAGATACGCTTGGGTCAAGCCTGGACTCGGAGCAGGCGGCAGGCAGGCCGCGGTAGATGACTGGATTTTCTCGCTCTCTTTCCTCCAGCGACGAGGGATGGACAGAATTTCAGCGTGTCCAACTTTCATTTTCATACGGCAGATGCCTCATAGAAAAAGTTCTGGAACAGGGTGCTATACCTACGTGGGTCTGTTCGATAAAAATAATGGGTCAGGCGCGCAGAAATTGCGTTGCACGGGTGTTTTATACGTGCACAAAAATCCTCAAACTTTTCTGTCCAATCACGACACTGATGAGAGTTCTCGAGTCACGATTTAATGTAATCAACCAATCACCGTTCAGTCATATATATATCACCTGGAGTCACATGTCTTCATAGTCACTTCTGATTGCTTCCTCCAGGCAAACAACTTCATTAGACAGTTCTCTTGGGGATTCCATGTGGATTGGTCAAACTGAGATCATTAACCAAGAAATGATTGATTCTCAAATAAAACGTGTTATTAACTAATTCCTTCATCAGGCAAGCATCGGGATTTATTCACTTCTTGCCTCTCGCAATTCCATAACTAAACAGGGTACATTTCTACACCTACACTGGTTTCGCAGATTTCCCCCACACTACAATATGGTTTGGCAGATCGCTAACCCGTCCCAGTGCATAAACAATAAAGCAGCAGAGTGAGGAAGCGTGGTTTCGCCACACTGGTTTACCGATCATAGTTCCTTTGAGAATGCCTCACAGTTTTGTGCATATGCAGAGATGTTCTTTTTCATTCAACTCTTCCTACGATTCCTGTAGACGGTTCCGACTGCATAGCCATACAGCAGGGATGCGAGTACAATAGCGCTGTTTGTAAGCACAGTCCAAGCTCTTTTAAACACAGACAGACGCACACAAAGACACACTCACATCAGTATGTGGGCCTAGACAAAAATCCCTCCTCTAACATAAAATGATCATCACCCTCATGTTTCTCCACGTGTACTCCGCTTGTATGTTTCGCTCCAAACCAAGGAAAGTAAACGTTTCAGTACCCAGTTTGATTGATATCTAAGTCTATGCAAAGTGTAAGATTTCTTTAAACCACTTACTCGATATACATTATGACAGGACGGCTCGAGGTGGAGGGCCAGAGATGAATTTTTAGGATACAATACCTTCAACATTAGCAGTCCTTTACCAGGATTGGAATCCCTTCCACTGATGGGCCACACTGCTGGACTTGTCCGTGCAAAGGGGTGCGATGTTGGTCGTTTAATTCGCAGCGACTCCCACACATATTATGTGCTCGCTAGCTCACATACACAATCTTGGACGGTCAGTCTGCCCTCAGAATGACAATAAAGTGTGAACAATAAAGAAACTGGGGTACACAGTGCGGTTTCAGCTGAATTGGGTTACGATGAATACATTTGCAGCAGTCGTCAAGGCGATTTGGCTGTTTCGAGCATAAACGCCAATGCAAAAACGCAATCAATCAGATGCCATGGGCCGCTAGAGGAGCGGGGTCCGCACCCCTTTCCTCGTCCACTAGTGTGGCCCATCAGTGGAAGGGATCCCTCAGGATTTACCAAATTGCCAGATCTACAGTATGATACGCTGGCCATCTCCGTATTCTTGTATGCATGCGAATCCTGGACACTCACATCTGAACTACAGAGATGGATACAAGCCCTGGAAATGAGATGCTACTGCAAGATTCTGAACATCTCATATAAAGATCATGTCACGAGTGAGGAAGTCAGCAACAGGATCAGGAGAGCGATTGGACAGTACGAAGACCTACTCTCAATCGTAAAAAGCAGAAAGTTGAAGTGGTACGGTCACGTGTCAAGAGGCAGTGGGCTGGCCAAGACCATCCTGCAAGGTACCGTACCAGGTGGGAGAAGGAGAGGCAGGCAGAGAAAAAGGTGGGAAGACAACATCAAAGAGTGGACAGGCTTGACCTTTGCTGACTCACAGCGAGCCACAGAGGATAGAGATCGATGGAGGAAAATTGTCCGAAAGTCATCAGTGGTGCCTCAAAAACCCATCTCAGGGTTAAGAGACTGAACTGAACTGAACAGTATGATCCTAGCCTTCATTCCCCTCTTGGCAGTATGCAGTGGTGTGTATGTGTGTGTATCACTGTGCCGGTCTAGTACATACAGCAAACCTCCAATGCAATAAAAATCTAAATATTGCAGCAATACAAAATACTGAACACTTTGACACACTGATAAAGGTTATTTAATTGCTGAAGCATACATGCCTTATATTTGGAGAGCAAGTTTTTTATTTGCAGTCTGTCTTTTTTAATATTAATTACTTACCTAATTAATTAGATTACAAAATGAATGCTGTAGGATCAAAATTGTTTAAGTAATGCCCATTTGAAGATAGGCAGCACATTTGAGAAAACAACCTCTGAAGATTTCTAGCACAGCACTATATAACTGAAGGAAGGCAATTAATATTTTATTTTCATGCAAACGAGCATATTTTTCAGTCAGGTTTTCAAGGACATGAACGTTTGGCACCCCTCGCATGCATCTCTGCACACACATTACTGACCCAGATAGACACCCATCATTTATTTCTGCAAGTATCGCTGCATTTCTACAAGTAGTGATGCATTTCTGCAAGTAGCAATGATTCACCAAGTGAGAGTTAGGGCCAGTTTCCTGCTGTCAAGACATATATTTGCACCAAAACAATCTGAGTCACACTCACTTGGCACTGACAAAATATTTAAATAACAAGAATATTCTCCTTCTTCTGAACAAAACCCTGAAACAAGCTGAGATCAGATTCTCTACCAAAAGCATTTTTCCTTATTCACAACTCGAGAGGAGTAAGTCCATCACAGTGCACATATGAAAACTGTCATTCCATAACATACTAGGAATTCCAGGCATCTTATGCACAATGAAAAGCAACCAGCTAATCTATCAAAGTACAACAACTGGCTGGAGCTGCTCAATCAGACACACACAAAAAACACACACAAAAAAATTAAAATGAAAGATATCAAAGACCTGTTACATAAACTCCAGGCTTTGGTGGAAAGATGTATTTATTGAGAGAAAAATCATTGTCCATTTATTGAGAGGAAAAGTATTTTCCATAGTACAGAAAAACATAACTGTTTCTATAGAATGCTTTAATTGTTCAATTTTATTACCAACATTCAGCGTTCAGACACAATGTTGGGGTGTCTGCCTGGCTTTTGATCATGGCCCAATTCTCCTGGTGAGTTCATGAGGTCATGAAAAGAGCCATTGATATGCAGTGGTCATTATGAGTAACAAACTTTTAAACATGGAGATTCTGAGGCTAGGTAATTTCCTGCAAACTATCGGTTTTCTAAAGCCCTCTGATGACTTCAAAGGTAAAACAAACTTCCTGAATCTCTTCATTGGATGAACAGGGCTGTGTTGCATTCACACAAGGTCTTGCAAGGAATAGGCTTGTGTCAACATGAGTCAAACATTTGACTGCCGTTACATCTGCTTTTGTCATTTTGACACATGTTGATACTGGCTTATTCCTCGCAGAGTCTTGCAAGGTTCCTAGAATAAGCAATGCACCCCTGATGATTGTTGAGAGGAGTTCATGACTCAGGTGATGGTGGTAGGATTCCAGCAGTAGGGGTGCTGTCTGTCTAACCCTGGCAGTGCCTGCATGTCCTCCTCACTCAGGGCGAAAGTGAACACATCACTGTTCTCCTTGATGTGCTCAGGTTGGCATGATTTGGGCAGCACTCCTGCAGATACAAGACAACCGCAGATATATATTTACCTGTAGCTGATCCTTACAGGTAGATTGTTAAAACAATAAATTAAAATTTCAGTTATGCATCCTTTGGGGTCTGCAACATTTATCTGAAAATTCAGTGGCATGTACTTAAAGGTTTTCAGTTTTGCCCCGCTTAATAGCCTCTTGACTGAGCTACTTGAATGAAATGTCTAGTAACTGTGGTGGGGTGGACTGCTATAGCTGTCCTCCTTGTCACCCCATAACATCAGGAGTAGTGTTTATAATTCATTTGCAGTGTTTATAATTAAAAAGAATGCAACATGGGTAGTATATATATATATATATATATATATATATATATATATATATATATATATATATATATATATATATATATATATATATATCTCACTATTGTTAATTCTCGTACATACCAGGGCTGGAGCCCCTCTCTGTGACTTGAGACTCTGGGTACCACCCACACAGTCCTCTCTTTGACTTAAAACTCTGGGTACCACCCATGCAGTCCTCTCCATGACTTGAGACCCAAGGTACCTCCCACGCAGTCCTCTCTTTCACTTAAGACATTGGGTACCACCCACGCAGTCCTCTCTGTGACTTGAGACCCAGGGTACCACCCATGCAGTCCTCTCTGACTTGAGACCAAGGATACCCCCCACGCAGTCCTCTCTGTGACTTGAGACCCAAGGTACCTCCCACTCAGTCCTCTCTGTGACTTGAGACCCTGAGTACCATCCATGCAGTCCTCTCTGTGACTTAAGACTCAGTACAATCCACGCAATCCTCTCTGTGACTTGAGACCTAAGGTACCTCCCACACAGTCCTCTCTTTGACTTAAGACTCTGGATACCACCCACGCAGTCCTCTCTGTGACTTCAGACTCTGGGTACCACCCATGCAGTCCTCTCTGTGACTTAAGACTCAATACCACCCATGCAGTCCTCTCTGTGACTTGAGACCCAAGGTACCTCCCACCCAGTCCTCTCTTTGACTTAAGACTCTGGGTACCACCCACGCAGTCCTCTCTGTGACTTGAGACTTAAGGTACCTCCCACGCAGTCCTCTCTTTGACTTAAGACCTTGGATACCACCCACACAGTTCTCTCTGTGACTTGAGACCCTGGGTACCACCCATGCTGTCCTCTCTGTGACTTAAGACCCAGGGTACCTCCCATTCAGTTCTCTCTGTGACTTGATACTCTGGGTACCTCCCACGCAGTCCTCTCTGTGACTTGAGACCCAGGGTACCACCCATGCAGTCCTTTCTGTGACTTGAGACCCTGGGTACCACCCATGCAGTCCCCTCTGTGACTTAAGACTCAGTACCACCTATGCAGTCCTCTCTGTGACTTGAGATCCAAGGTACCTCCCACACAGTCCTCTCTTTGACTTAAGACTCTGGGTACCACCCACGCAGTCTCTGTGACTTGAGACCCTGGGTACCACCCATGCAGTCCTCTCTGTGACTTAAGACTCAGTACCACCCATGCAGCCCTCTCTGTGACTTGAGACCCAAGGTACCTCCCACCCGGTCCTCTCTTTGACTTAATATTCTGGGTACCACCCACGCAGTCCTCTCTGTGACTTGAGAACCTGGGTACCTCCCACACTGTCCTCTCTGTGACTTGAGACCCAAGGTACCACCCATGCAGTTATCTCTGTGACTTAAGACTCGGTACCACCCATGCTGTCCTCTCTGTGACTTGAGACCCTAGGTACCATCCATGCAGTTCTCTCTGTGACTTGAGATCCTGGCCCTGGGTACCGCCCACACAGTCTTCTCTGTGGCTTCAGACCCTGGTCCTGGGTGCCACCCACGCAGTCCTCTCTGTGACTTGAGACACTGGGTACCTCCCACCCAGTCCACCCACACAGCCCTCTCTGAGACTTAAGACCCTGGGTACCACCCACACAGTCCTCTCTGTGACTTGAGACCCTGGGTCCCACCCACGCAGTCCTCTCTGTGACTTGAGACCCTGGATACCTCCCATCCATTCCATCCACGCAGCCCTCTCTGAGACTTGAGACCCAGGGTACCACCTATGCACTCTCTGTGACTTGAGACCCTGGGTGCCACCCATGCAGTCCTCTCTGTGACTTGAGACCCTGGGTACCACCCATGCAGCCCTCTCTGAGACTTGAGACTCTGGGTACCTCCCATGCAATCCTCTCTGTGACTTGAGACCCTGGGTACCACCCACACTGTCTTCTCTGTGACTTGAGACACTAGGTACCACCCATGTAGTCATCTGTTTGACTTAAGACCCTGGGTACCTCCCATGCAGTCCTCTCTGTGACTTGAGACCCTGGGTACCTCCCTACCAGTCCATCCACGCAGTCCTCTCTGTGGCTTGAGACTCTGGGTACCTCCCATGCAGTCCTCTCTGTGACTTGAGACCCTGGGTACCACCAATACAGTCCTCTCTGTGACGAGACTCTGGGTATCTCCCATGCAGTCCTCTCTGTGACTTGAGATCCTGGGTACCACCAACACAGTATCTCTGCCTTAAGACTTTGGGTACCACCCATGCTGTCCTCTCTGTGACTTGAGACCCTGGGTACCACCCAAGCAGAGGTTGAGGGAAAGGATAACTGCTGGATGATTATAGAGCTTGGAGAGTTTGCTCTGGAAAGCTGGAGAGTGAGGAAGGATAGATAGAGTTGTGAGCACATAAGACTGTACTTTGGTTTTCTGTCCACTTCCAACTGTTCTTCTCATGCCCCTACCTCTGCCCCCTACAAAACAATATAATTCACTTTTGCCCCATTTCCCATTACACCCCTTGCTACCCAGCAAGAATGTGGGCTAGCTTCACTGTCCTGCTCTGCACATATTAAAAGAAAGAAAGCATCTTTCAAAAAATAGGCTGGTGTCAACATGTGGCAACATTTGATAGCCTTTACATTTGCAGATCAAAGGTTGAGGCATTTTGACACCAGCCTATTCCTTGCAAGATCCTTGCTTTCTTCATGTCTATGCAACACTTCCTTTTCCTACTCAAACCTATTGACCAAGTCAAGCTGGCGAAATACGAACCCCTTGCCAACCGGTTGTGAAGCCAGGGCATCTGTGCCACCATCCTTGCTGTTGAGGTGGGAGCTAGGGGTTTCTTAGGCCACACAGTCTACAGCACCTGCAGACAGCACGGCCTCTCAAGCCGTCAGTGCACAAAGGCAGCAAGAGCCATGGCAGAAGCTGCAGATCTGGATCTGGATGCGCCGAAACATCAGAGACCAGAGCCCCGCTGCTCCCCAGTAGTGGAAGAAGACAACCCCCACCCCACTGTGCACGCAAGTCATGAGAGGTCAGGGCAGCAGATGGGCACCTGGAACTTTAACCAGGTGTGGCCCACCCCCCAAGAGTGTCATAAAGTTTAAAGGGCCGAAACACTTGTCGACGGGGGCTCTTCCTCTGAAGACTGTCTGCTGCCTCGCTCCATTGGCAGTTTCTTGCTACTATTCTTCTAAAATTCAGTAATCATGTGGGGAACAACAGGCAACTCTGCCCCAAGGTCATCACTTGACTGCAAATTAAAAAATATTCAGTCAGAGGAAGACAACAAGACAAGGAGCTGTCAGGGTTTAGTTAACAGCTGTGTTGGTTTTGCAGCTGTGTTGGTTTTGGGAGTGAGGGGTGGGGATGCGGGATGGGGGTGGTAGTATGGAACACTATAGCTATTCTTGATTGAACCCTGAAAGCCCAGCAGCCATAGGTGTCAGCAAATGTAAGGAGCATTGGCAAGTTCTAGCTTTATGTTATGCTCAAGCATCTCTACCAATCTGTAGTGCTCATGCAGATGTTTGAACTTTTAAGCAATTTGAATGCTCAGCTTTTGCTTCAAGTGGGAAAATTCTTACATTCTTATTTCATGCAGACTCCTTACATACATATGTACAATTTGGCTGCCATGTGTTTACAAACAAAAAGTAACATCATGGATTAAAAAACTGAAACTTATAAATAAACCTTGCATAGCAAGTTATGGAAGAAAAAAACAAAAAGAGTAAGGCGCGAACATGGCATGAGTTACCCTGATGAAAAGGTATTGACACCCACCGATGTTTTGTTGGATGGCCCATCGAAGTAGGATTTGAGACACTGTTCGATTCAAATTGCCTGCCATTTCGGTGACCACGGAATCAACTATCAGCTGTTCAAAGGAAAAACACAAGTGGAATAAAAGGGTGGACATTCAAACATGATGACCTAATATACCCAAAATAAATAATCATCTTGGGAAAACAAACCCAAAAGCAAAAACCAGTTTCGAATTCTCCTCTTAATGCTTTTGTATTTATCTGAATACATCAACATTCATGGTATATCACTGAAGATGATGATGCTACTGACAGGGTTCGTACAGGTCATGGAAAACCTGGAAAGTCATGGAATTTGATTTTTCATTTTCCAGGCCTGGAAAGTCATGGAATTTCAACTTAGGTCATGGAAAGTCATGGAATTTAAGAAAGAAAAAAATACGTTTTCTAGGCTGTGCTTTGCGCGATACTCTCAATCTAATTTTAAACGCTGAGCACGTCAGGAAAACGTGCCCTTGCATCCCATTGGTTAATTCTGAAGCCTCGTGTGCCTTCTGCTTCCTGATTGGTTCTTTGGCTAGGTGACCTCGTTTCATTTCCACGCCGGTCTGATCAGTTTAGACTAGGACAGATTTCAGAAAATCTAACACCCTCGGGCATTTGTGGGTAATTAATGGCAACAGGTTGTTTCTTATAGATTTGGGTGTGCTGAATCCATTTCTGCCTGTTGCCAAAGTCAAAAATGCCTATGTTCGTTACTATTCAA
>JAWQFJ010007628.1:0-7500 GCA_034096865.1 Theodoxus fluviatilis
TGTGACAATGTGGACGTTTTGTCACGGAAATGTGTGGACTATGTATGTTCCTAGCTGCTCTGTAGCAGACGACAGCAACTCTCTCTTCTTCCTTTCCTCCCTCAGCTTGCTGGCAGGGGTCAGCCTCTTGTCCAGTACCAGAGAATATTAGGTTACAATATTAGGTTACACCCTCCCCACCGGCTATCTGTTGTCAATTAAGAGCCTCAGAGAGTGGGCGCAGGAATATCATCTTCTCTTGTTTTGGTTAACTTAGTTAGAAGGAAATAAAACTAAATACCATTGTAAAATTGTTAGGGCGCAAGCTTCTATGTTTGGTGTTATTAACTTTGGAATTCCAAGGTAATAAGATGGGATTGTTCTGTTAGACAGTGGAGTATCATTTCGGGATTTCATACCCAAGTGGAGGAATCGGTAAGAGTGAAGTGGTCGCAAGAGACCGTTGTAGACAAATTTTGGCGGGCGGTGGGCCTTTTTCACCCTGACCTTGATGGAGAGAGGATGGGTTTCTGTGGTGGAGCGATATTACTTTGAGCAAAGTGCCTTGATGCACACTGAGGTACGTTGGACATGCTTACTGCATTTTTGCTTTATCTCTCGTAATTGTTTATTTGATTTCTGTCATTTCATGCATTCTTTATGATGATGAATTATATGTTGACTTTGAGGAAAGTGTTCCTTTCAAACGTCTATGCAACGACTTGAGTAAGAAGTAAAGAAGATGTTCTTATTCTCAAATGGATGTGTAGAATTACTCAATTGTAGGTTCAAATTGGCTATTTGATAATGACTATTGGGCAATGTACGTGTGAAACACAACTTGTGGTTTTGCGTTCAGTCAGCATCATCTGGCAACCTGTTGTATTATAATATTGTTGAAGTGTGTTTCACTGTTTGTACCATTGTTTGCTGGTGCTGAGAGAAACTCTTCCTTCTGATAGAGTTGCCCTTACGGACGTAGGCCTGACTCAGGAGGTGCAGATAGCGTAACACTGCTTTGTGGCTTAATTTTCCTCCCTCTTCCTTCCGTTCCCCCCCACCCCACACAGCCCGTCCTTCCTTCCTCTTCCATTCTCTACCCCTAGGCCTAGCTCGCCGGCCGCTCTGGGCGACATCTTTGGCGGAACGATCGCGCCACGGGGGGGTATTCCCCCACCCCCCACCCCCTTCCTCTTCCCCTTTCCTCTCTCTCTCTCTCTCTCTCTCTCTCTCTCTCTCTCTCATTGGCTCTCTCTGCCTTGGCTGGCGCTCGCGTGGTGGGCTGTGACGTCAAAGGACATATGCTAATGAGAGTTCCGTGACGTGGTGGACTAAGATTAGCACAGGAGGAGTTTCCCCACTCCACAACCGTGGTAAACAAACCAAGGAAAGCTGTCTGCTTTTGAACTTCCCCATGCCTTTTATCATCCGAATTACATTAGAAAGTGCTCCCAATCAACTCTTAGCATCCCTGTAGTCGACCCTGGAGAATGATGAAATAATTTTATGTTGTTCTCTCAGTCCCATGCTGCTTAGAACTTAGAAAACGTTTTGCTATTTTGTGTTCTGGGAAGGCAATGGTTCTAGTGAAGAGCACTGATGTTGTTTGACGATCACTCCTCTCTTGTACGATTTTGCACAATGTATTCCAGTATATTGGGAAATTATATTGAGAATATTTGGAATTTCACAGACTCCGTGATGGACTTGAGTGTCTACATGGTTGGGGTTGCGGTGAATTTGCACATGTAACAACAGTGCAAGAGTCTGCCATCGTGCTTTTTGTTTTAATCCAGCTAGTAACAATAAATCTTTAAGAAATTGCGAACGCTGTTCCCTATCATTTAAGAACCTTCACCTTCCTTTCCTTCTCCCCGCCCTTCATCTACTCTTCCCCGATCATCATCACCAATTAACCCCCCCCCCCAACATCCACTACCCCATTACATTTGGCGTCGTCGGCAGGATAGGGAAGTTAATACAAAAGCACGATGGCAGATGCACAGATCAACCCTGATGCCACCGCGGAGGAGGGCAACCAGATCAACAAGGGCACCCAGCCGTGGGACAGGAGCAGGGAGAAGTGGCGGAGTGCAGACCTGTAGATTCCGCACAGTATTGCAGACTGCTGCTGCAAACATGGCCAATGCTGCTGATGAGAGAGGCCTCCCAACCTTGGCCCTCGCTTCCAGGGACATGTCCCCGTCAGCATCGGCAACCGTCCAGGGATCCTGGGGCTGCGGCCGCAGGGCATCATCGGGTTCCCACGCTTCCCACCTGCAACAGCTGGCTTCCAGCACCCGATGGGACCCCGGGGCATGTTCCCCCGTCCTGGCATGGAGCCTGGACAGCCCCAGGAGGGTCCAGCCAACCCAGAGCAGGCACGCTTCACCCAGGGCCGCCTGCTACCCACCAATGCAGAGGTGGAGAAGTGGCGCGCCGAGAGACAGAACCAGGAAGGCCCTCCAGGAATAACGCCTCCCTTTGGCAACCACAACCCTGAGTTCGATGGGGATCGGAAGAGAGGCAGGGACCAGGATGAGACGATAGTGGCAACGGGGACGTTGCAGATCAGAACTCCGGGGCGAGTGTGACAATGTGGACGTTTTGTCACGGAAATGTGTGGACTATGTATGTTCCTAGCTGCTCTGTAGCAGACGACAGCAACTCTCTCTTCTTCCTTTCCTCCCTCAGCTTGCTGGCAGGGGTCAGCCTCTTGTCCAGTACCAGAGAATATTAGGTTACAATATTAGGTTACACCCTCCCCACCGGCTATCTGTTGTCAATTAAGAGCCTCAGAGAGTGGGCGCAGGAATATCATCTTCTCTTGTTTTGGTTAACTTAGTTAGAAGGAAATAAAACTAAATACCATTGTAAAATTGTTAGGGCGCAAGCTTCTATGTTTGGTGTTATTAACTTTGGAATTCCAAGGTAATAAGATGGGATTGTTCTGTTAGACAGTGGAGTATCATTTCGGGATTTCATACCCAAGTGGAGGAATCGGTAAGAGTGAAGTGGTTGCAAGAGACCGTTGTAGACAAATTTTGGCGGGTGGTGGGCCTTTTTCACCCTGACCTTGATGGAGAGAGGATGTGTTTCTGTGGTGGAGCGATATTACTTTGAGTTAAGTGCCTTGATGCACACTGAGACTCCGTGATGGACTTGAGTGTCTGCATGGTTGGGGTTGCGGTGAATTTGCACATGTAACAACAGTGCAAGAGTCTGCCATCGTGCTTTTTGTTTTAATCCAGCTAGTAACAATAAATCTTTAAGAAATTGCGAACGCTGTTCCCTATCATTTAAGAACCTTCACCTTCCTTTCCTTCTCCCCGCCCTTCATCTACTCTTCCCCGATCATCATCACCAATTAACCCCCCCCCCCCCCAACATCCACTACCCCATTACACAACAAAACATGATTGTCAATTCTCACGCGATTTCTTCCCTCCAGTGCTAGTCTCCCCTCTGAAGGCAAATGTTCTGTCAGGAAGAAGTTTCCAAAACAGACCTGTCTCGTCCACGTTGTAGACGTCGTCGGCCTTGTATCTGTCTAGCGTTGGGCACAAAATGTCTTCGACCCAAGCGTCTGTTGACTTTTCGTCGACGGAAGACCTCGCGCCATGCATCTTTTTGAAGACAAGGCCATGTCGAGTCTTCCAACGCTGCAGCCAGGAATTTGTGTATGTCCATTTGTTTTCTCCCATCGATGCAGCCAACTCCTCGGCTTTGGAGCGGATGATCAAGCCGTCAAGGGGAATGTTGCTTAACCTGAATGTGGAAATTTAAAAAAAAAGTTGAATTACATTTTTTTTTAAGAAATTAGTGGTGGAATTATGCACTCATTGTTTCATTTCTTGCCAGCTAATTCAAATTCAAATTCTTTAATACACTTCCATGCGGAAAACTCATGTGTGGTTGGTCAGTAAATGATGTAAACAAAGGATATCCCGCCATCACACACAAACAAACACACACACACACACACACACACACACACACACACACACACACACACACACACACACACACACACACAACTGCTGCACTCCCACCACTTCCTCCCCCTCAACCCCACACACACATACACACACTGATGCGCTCACGCACTCACACACACTGGCACGCACACACACTCACACAAACATGCACGCACACAGGTGTAAAGTATGTACATGTATCACAATCGTGTGTCAAGTATCACATATATCATATCACATTGAAGCAGCCAGTACTCGAGCGACAGATGGAACCCACGCATGCATAAATCCACGCTCACGCTCTCACACGCCCTCGCGCACGCACGCACACACATAAACACTCACACCCACCCACATGCATGCACACAAGGACACACACACGCACACACATAAACACTCACACCCACCCACATGCATGCACACAAGGACACACACACGCACGCATTATGCGCTTTTACACACACACAATGCATACTGGCGTCAGAAGGGGAGGAGGACGCTACGACAAGATCGAGGGTTGGAGGGACGACGGTGGGGGGGGGAGGGGGTTGGGGACGGCGCGGGGGGTGGGGGAATAAGGGCGAAGCGGAATTCAGCCGCACAGGTAGTGTTGAATGTAGAACTGGATATTGAAACGGAATTCAGCCATACAGGTAGTGTAGAGTGTAGAACTGGATATTGAACGCCCATAGCTTGATGTCCCTCCCCCCGGCCCCCACCTCCATAAGTTTTTAGGCTAGCAGAAAATCAGGCACTGTGGCACAAAGTACAAGAAGACAGACAGACCAGCAAACAGACAGACAGGGACACGGGCACCGAGACAGGAAGATAGACAGGCAGACAGACACACACACAAACGCACACAGACTAGCACGCACGCATGAGCGCACACTTACATACACTTACACATGCGTACGTGCACACTCATACACACAATGTGACACAATGATACCCACTTTTAGAGCGCAGACAGTAACAACATACTGTTTTAAATCAATCAACAAATAAAAATTCTTAAGGAAAAAATAAGAAAAGCCCACCTACATGACGTAAACCAGTCCAGCAGCGCTTTGTCCACAGACGGCAGCTGAGAGCTCCGTGCCCGCTTGCTCGTCGTCACAATGTCGCCGCTTCTTGCCTTAGCAAGATATTTGTTCTTGTCTTTCATGATGTTCGACAGCGTTGGCAGGGGGACACCTAAATTAATGGTCATCTGTGTTCGGGATTTGTGTGGACTGTCCTCTACTGCCTTTATGATTTTAAGGCGCTCAGACAATGTCAACACTCTACGTTTGCCTGTAACTTTCGCTTTGCTGTGCGGGTCCGCCATTTTGCAAGTTCGAGTCGCTATGGAAGGAAAATTACTCTCACCACACTTTGGTGACTTGGGTCTACTTTCGTGTTCTTACAACCGGTCTTGCAACAACACATTTGTGCTGCTCGGGACCAGAGATTTGCTTTCATACAACCGGACTTTTATACATCCGATTTTCATACAACCGGAAAATTCTAAGTAATAACAAAGAGTAGCTTCTGCCGGGACCCTGCCTGCCCCTTTCATACATCCAGACTTTCATACATCCGGTGTTTTATACATCCGGTCTATACTGTACTGTGTCTCCTGCTTCGCTCCGTCTCTTTGTGTGTGTATGTGCATGTGCTTGCACGTGTGTGTGTGTGTGTGTGTGTGTGTGTGTGTGTGTGTGTGTGTGTGTGTGTGCATGTGTGTGTGTGTGTGCATGTATGTGTGTGTGTGTCTGTGTGTGTGTGAGAGTGTTTTTGTGTATATGTGTGTGTATGTGCATGTGCTTGCACGTGTGTGTGTGTGTGTGTGTGCATGTATGTGTGTGTGTGCATGTATGTGTGTGTGTGCCTGTGTGTGTGAGAGAGAGTGTTTTTGTGTATGTGTGTGTGTATGTGCATGTACTTGCGCGCGCGCGCGCGCGTGAGTGTGTGTGTGTATGTGTGTGTTACATAGCCGTCTCCTTGATTTTCTTAATTTAGGGGTATGATAAAATTTTCTTCCTGGATTCGGAACGGCAATGAACCTTGATGATTCACTTGGCTCAACATTTATTTACATGCCTCATGCCATGCACAAATCACTAGCAAACAAAGGTTACCATGAACAGAACTATTTCTTTAATGTATAAAGGTATTCAAGATAAACAAAGTAACTGTACCAATACTAATGGCTAATAACCATGCCGGTTTCCAAAGATTGCACACGATGAATTAATTGATTGATTTTTTTATATGGTTGCAACCACAAAATAAAGAAAAGATTCAGTCCTTGAAGTTTCACTTCCTATTAGTGTTCATCACTAAGGAGATGGTTCATTCGGGAAAAGTTCAGTTCCTTTTTCCAAAGTTCATTTCACATACACAGGAGACTGAAGACACAGAGAGAGAGAGAGAGAGAGAGAGAGAGAGAGAGAGAGAGAGAGAGAGAGAGAGAGAGAGAGAGAGAGAGAGAGGACAGGTGTCAGTCTACTCATTCGACTTGTTGATGATGGCAGACTTGTTGATGAGGGCACCATCGGAGATTCTCCACATTGAATCTTGGAACACATCATATTTGGTGGGAAGGGTCGCTTCGCCTCTGGTGACCTCCTGGCGTAGACGGGAGTGGCATAGGTCTCAGCTTGTCTGAGATCCTCCCTGCCATATCCAAACTCCACCATCCCTTGGTATCACAGACTGTCAGCAGCCGTCCATTGAATCCATGGGAATCTCTCATGAAGGATCGAGGCGCGCTTGTTGTCTCAGCGATGATCGACTTATCAACGGACAATGGCACCTTCTCCCTGGAGCAGTCCTCCGCCGTCTCCCCTCTCTCGTATGTTTCATTGTCAAGTCTTTCTGTCTCTCTTCATTTCATTAATTTCGGCTGACCACCTGCTGTCCTCCTCCTCCACACTATCAGGCACCACCCACTTAGGGTTCTACTTCTGTAACAGTGTGTGTGTTTGTGTTTGTGTGTGTGTGTGTGTGTGTGTGTGTGTGTGTGTGTGTGTGTGTGTGTGTGTGTGTGTGTGTGTGTGTGTGTGTGCCTTTCTATCCTGTGCTTCACAGGTAGGATTGATTGGTTGGTTATTGCTTGAATGATTGACTGATTGATTGATCGACTGATCGACTGACCGATTGATCATTTGATCGATCGATGGATCGATTGATGGATCGAATGATAGATCGATTGATTAATTGATCGATCAATTAATTTATTGATCAATTGATACATTCATTCATTGGTGTATGAATGGTGACTTCGTCGGTTTCCTTATTCCGCACTAATAATTTATGTTACGTTGCAGGGAGCATTGTCAACAAGCAAGGTGAAACCGACGCAGATGTGAAGGCAAGAATTGGAAAAGCCAGGACAGCCTTCCTCCAACAGAAAAACATTTGGCACTCAAGAGACCGGTCCACCAAAACAAAGATCAGGATTTTCAACACCAATGTTAAGTCTTTTCTGCTCTACGGCTTCGAAACATGGAAGATCACTGTAACCACCAACAAGAAAATCCAGACATTCATCAACACA
>JAWQFJ010007628.1:10000-14549 GCA_034096865.1 Theodoxus fluviatilis
ATATACGCCATATCTACACGAAAGCAGTCCTCTGATTGGTTCCCTGAATAGAATCCTCCAATCAGCAGGCAGCTTTCTTCGCCGTCTTGTCACTAAGCGGTGTGAGTACACTTTCCTTGATTCACTCCTACTACCGTCCGCTAGGTTTGGCGTCTTGTAACTTTGAAGAGCAAAAGCTCGGCATGAGCTATCTTTGTGTAACCTATAATCTTTGATACAGGTCCGTGATCGAACTTTGTTTTTTGTAGCAGGCGTTGTGAAATCGAAATATTTGGTTCATCGAAATGTGAGCCTATAGTCCGTTTCAGCATTGCTCTGTCAGTGGAGACAAAGATTATTCGTCTGCTAGCCATCTAGGTACATACGGTGAGGTTTGTTTACTTATCTTCTGTGGGTTTTGTGCAGAAAGTATACGTTAAAACAGTGTAATATGACTATTTTCGATTAGTTTTTAATCTAATTAATATTTTTGCATGCTTTAACGCGGCCGGATCTTTGGCATAACTCCCTGGGCGTGCGAAGTCAGTAGCGTCTCCACTGACAGCAATGTTTAAACGGACTATAGGCTCACGCGCATGCGCAGAACCATCCATTTCGATGAACCAAATATTTCGATTTCACAACGCCTGCTACAAAAAACAAAGCCAAAACACCCCCATTATTGCAGCAAATCATTTTATTACACATTACACCGTAAATGTATTCACAAACATGATCGGAACGCATCAGAAACGCGTCGACAAACAAGCACTTTTACATGTCTCTAAGCGTTTTGATTACTTCCCCATAGTTCTAGCCGCTTGGGGCGCAACGTGTCTCGATCCTCACAACAATGAGCTAATGAGCTATCTTTGTGTAACCTATAATCTTTGGTTTAATGCAGTCTTGACAAAAGTGCACACAGAAAATGAAAGAAAGAAAAATATTATGCACGCCCGCACTCAAGCACGCGCGCGCACACGCAGACACATATTTATGCATGCACATATGCGCACGCACACACACATAGGCACACACGCACACACACTCACGCGCGCGCGCACACACACACACACACACACGTAGGCACACACACACACACACACACACACATACACACACACACACGCATACACATACATGCACACGCGCCCGTGCGGTCAAGCATGCAAGCACATGACAAAGTCACTTCTGTCGAAGCTTGTACAAGTACGAGTGTGTGTGTGTGTGTGCATGCACGCATGTGAGTGTGTTTGTGTGTATGTGTGTGTTTGTGTGTATGTGTGTGGGTTTGTGTGTGTGTGTTTGTGTGTTTGTGTGTATGTGTGTGTGTGTATGTGTGTGTGTTTGTGTGTGTGTGTGTGTGTATGTGTGTGTGTTTGTGTGTGTGTGTTTGTGTGTGTGTGTGTGTGTGTGTGTCCATGCGAGTGCACTTGTTCATAATTCTGGCTGACGTCCATACCATCGCGTGAATCCTAACTGGATTTAACTGGGCATAATTTATAAGAGCACCGAGTGTTATTGAGAACTACCTACATAGTACACGAGTCAGGTTTCTACCCCCAAAATCAACAATTTTTCTGACAGTCTCTTGGTACTTTTCTTCTTGGGATTTTCCCCACCCTTGCACGTGTGCCCAGAAAATCCAAAACAATACAGACACTCACCATATGTAGGTAATTCCGGGGGAGGAAAAGTTATTTCCGTGAAATAGAATATGCATTTTAGGGATTTGTTGTCAAGTGTTTTGATTTTGAAACCCTATTAACGAGGTTGTTGCATACATGCAATCATGATTTTTCACCAGACGTTGTGACCTCGCTATTAGCATTGGCACTTTATTTCATTTCATCCACCTTGGTCGTTGCACCACACTTCTGCAAAGACCACAGTGAACGTTCGATCGGAAACATACACTCCAACTTGATGTTCACTGGCATGCCGAAATGACAGCTGAAAATCCGTACACGTCTATTGCGGTGTGCGACCTTTCTATCAACTGTCATAAACTACCTACTACTGGTTATCAACGAGACAGCCGCTGCATGACTTATTAACCGTCGTCACCCGCAAGCGGAAATGCTTCGCATTCCGCATGACCAAAGACTGCCAAGGCTTTGAAAGAGCAATGAGGACACGATGAGTAATAGCGTGCTCTGGCCTCAAACTCCTGCACAGACTTGCACCTCGGTTAACCGCGAAATAAGCTTCCGGTCGGCAGGTGTCTCTCCGCGCCGCGGCTGAACCGCTGAGCGACGCCGCCACCCCGTTCTGCACCGAGAGAGGGGTCAATGGGATAACGCGCGAACTCGGTCTCTCCACTTACTCACTCAGGTCTCTATTGTACTGTGCATAAGGAGCTGGTTAGTACTAACATTGTTGCAGCCATCAACTACACATGGGGGGGGGGGGGGGGGGGGGGGGGGGGGGGGGGGGGGCATCGTCTTGTCGATACCTTGCGGTGTGCTGCGAAATAGTCATCCTGAAATGGGGAAAAAACCTTATTCGTTTTATTACAATGGCTTTCTTATTCATTCAACCATCTAGTGCAAATGTGAAAAGTAGGGAGCAAAATGAATAAACAGGGGAGCATTAAGAATTTCTCCGGTGATTGGGGGTTCATTTGTTTCTGTTATCTTCAAGGAAAATCGTGGCAATTTTGAGGTCAGCAGTACTACGTAGATGATGAATGCGAATTTAGCCTCTGTTCCTGTAATTCAGGCGCTCACCACGAAAACCCCGAGAATGACCTGGCTCACGAATAAGGCTGAAATGGTCGAAGTTGGTGGTTAAGATTACACCCGAATCACGCGGATCGTTATGGAGTACAGTACCGCCGAGCAAGACGTTTGTCACAAAACGCAGATACATTAACGCGGCCGGATCTTAGCATAACTCCCCAGGCGTGCGAAGTCAGTCAGGCGGAGTGGCGGGTGCGGTCAAAGGTCAGAATAACCACCAACTTCGACCATTTCAGCCTTATTCGTGAGCCAGGTCATTCTCGGTGTTTTCGTGGTGACATTAACGCATAACTTAGCATAACTCCTCAGGCGTGCGAAGTCAGTCAGGCAGAGTGGCGGGTGTGGTCAAAGGTCAGAATAACCACCAACTTCGACCATTTCAGCCTTATTCGTGAGCCAGGTCATTCTCGGGGTTTTCGTGGTGAGTTTTGGCCGCTACAGGGCGTAGGGACCACCCGTTGAGAGTCAAACGTGGGATGGAGTTAGAATATAAAGCTTCACCCGTTATTGATAAAAACTACGGCTACGGAACCTGCCGGCAGATTCTGACCATTTTCATCGTCCTGAAACGCCAAAAAAACCATGCCATTTTTGTTTTGGCGTTTTGGGACAAAAGAATCAAAATGGGCTACAAAAATGTTTGCAAATTTTTTGTGAAGAAAAAAACGAAAAAATTTTGAAGTTTCCCCCCCAAAAAGTAACAAAATTTTTATGGTTTTTAGGCGTTTTAGGACAAAAGAATCAAAATGCCTTAAGAACTTTTGAACCAAAAAATCCCGCAATAGCGGCCCCCCGCAATAGCGGCCCTCCGCAATAGCGGCCCCTCCCCCTACAGAATGTGCTGGACTATGATGTCTTCGCTTTTGTGCGTATACTGTATGTATACCCGTGTGCATGCAGAAGTGTAAAAATGAAGTACTTTTCCATCAAGCAACAAACCACCTAATTAACCTTTGATTCAAACGTCATTTACACGTTTTGTCAGCAATTCGCTCACTCAGTCAAAAGCCTATGGGTCGATCAGTCGGACGAATAGGCCTAACTGAACCGACCTTTTTGAATCTATCTTTTTACCAATTCACCGGTCAACTAATCGTATACTTTAAGACAAAGAAACTGCAGACAATATTACAATATGTTTTCGTCAATTGAGAAAACCCATCGACCGACCAACAAGCATACTGCTCACTCAATCGTTCAGTCTATCGATCGAGCATTCAATCGACCGAACGATAGATCAGTGATCTTACATACATCATCAAGTCATAGAACAGGGATACATCTTCTTCGTGCATCTGGTGCCGAAAGCAAGCAGATCGGGAATTCCTAGGGCCTGTCACAGGTGCCTGCCGTTATGCTTGGAATTTCGCAACTTCCGTCATTCTGTCCTGGACCAATCGCAAAAGTTGGTGCATGATGCAATTCCTGCGCACGCGTTTCCCCGTCACATGTATGGTGCGCTTACGCTATTCAACTGTTTTCCCAGTTTCGTTTCCATGGAGATCTCACCGCTACTTGATGAACATCAATGATGACTTGCCCATATTTGCAGATCGTTGAAGCACAGCGACTCGAAGTTGCATCATGTTGTGCAAGATACCAGTGCACAGACGAAAGGTCATGTCTTGTTTACTGCTCCTCTGTCAATGTCATCAGACAATGCCGTGCGAAGCAAACCGGAACTGACACAGGTGCGAGAGGGCAAATTTCCACTGTGAGATCGCCGTTAACTATACCTAGCTTGGAAAAATCGGCCTCTGTCCAAGAGAGATTACACGGAAGCGTGAGCAGGGAAAGGAAACTTGGAGGATTTTTTTTCTCTTTTGGGG
>JAWQFJ010007629.1:0-11786 GCA_034096865.1 Theodoxus fluviatilis
CGTGTGCACGATGTGTGGTTGACGGTAAGATATCCTGCATTAAGTTCGAATTGAAAAAAACAATCGTTTAGACCTCTTACCCTTTGTAAACAGTATTCGAAACCGACCGCAGTCTCTGTGTCACAACACTGGTCATCGCGGAACAGCATGTTCTCGCAAAGGGACGTAACTCTAAATTCTGACCTCGCTTCGCGTAAAGGAAAATCGCTCGAGTGCGCGGTCTTAGTGTATATATGGTCTTTGATTACACCCTGATCCTGTTTTGCTTCTAGATGCATTTCCTTTACCTTCGTGTCTTTGCACGCTCCAAACTATATGACAGTTGTTTTGTGTATGGGTCAGCTCGCAAGTCTTACTTGTCAATGCTTGACCCAATACACCATCACGGTTTACGATCGGTCCTCGGTGCCTTTCGCATCTCTTCTGTGGAGAGTTTATATGCGGAGGCACACGAGCTTCCACTTCATTTACGTAGGCGCAAGCTTGCGTTACAATACATTCTTCGTGTGGGTTCTAGCCCGACTAATCCTATTTATCTCTGTGTTGTCCGGCCGAAGTTTCCGCACCTTTACGCGGCCAAGCCCAGCTGTATCCTCCGTTAAGGATACAAGTTGAGGAGGATATCGCGGCGGCAAACGTTCGATTGGACAAATTTTTTACCTATTGTTTGTTTCTGTATCATTATGTAAACAATAAAACTCAAGTACCCTCTCCTAGATCTTTAAAAGCTACATAGGAATGCTGCATGATCTAATGATAACATTCACGAGACACTGTACTGGCTTGACTCTAGTTTCCTAGAAGGTATGTTCTCAGCCAGTTCAACGAATGATTTACTAGTAGTTTCTCCCGATTTTTTCTGTGATTGCCTTCAATATTTCGTTTCGGTTTGAAATCCATATGGTGTTTTAATAAACCCAGGGTTAAAAAAAAAAGTTCGAGCAACAAGGCCAAATGTTGTTCCACGGACGCATAGTCGTGCTCAAAACAACCGGTGTAATGCAATGGCATATTTAGGCTGAATGAGTCGAAGTAGGCAAGATTTCCGGACACTGTACCCCAGTTTTGAAATCTCGGCTTTACAGTCACGTGACTCGCACGCCCGGGGAGTTATGCTAAGATCCGGCCGCGTTAATGTATCTGCGTTTTGTGACAAACGTCTTGCTCGGCGATACTGTACTCCATGCACCTTAACGGTCCGCGTGATTCGGGTGTAATCTTAAGCTAAACGACGTTTATAAATGTCCGTTCTCGCGCGAAATTTGAAACTGGGGTCCAGTGTCCGAAAATGTTGCCGACAACGACCATTTCAGCATGAAGTCCACTACAGAAGGAGCAAGAAACGGGATACAGTGGACCCTCTGGACGCAGTTGGAGGACTTAGAATTTGCGGACCACTTGGCACTTCTCTCCCACAAACAGATCCATATGCAGGAGAAGACGACACGCCTAGCAGAAGTCTCAGCAAAGGTAGGCCTCCAAATCAACAAGAAGAAGACCCAGCTGATGAGGATGAACACGACAAATGACAACTCTATCATCCTGGACGGACAACCTCTGGAGGAAGTAGACTCCTTCGTCTACCTCGGGAGCATTGTTGACAGGCAAGGCGGCACAGATAGCGATGTGGCTGCTAGGGTTGGCAAGGCAAGGGCGATGTTCATCATGCTGGAGAACATATGGGCCTCCAAAGAGATAGGGGAGGCGACAAAACTGAGGATCTTCAACTCCAATGTGAAGTCAGTTCTCCTATACGGATCAGAGACATGGAGGTAGAACAAGCGGACGCTGCACATGATCCTGACATTTATCTACGGGTGTCTCAGACGGATCTTCAGGATTTGGTGGCCTGATCGTGTCAGGAATAAGGATCTGTGGGAGAGAGCCAAACAGGATCCCATCATCACCCAAATTGGGAAGAGAAAGTGGGTTTGGATTGGACATACGCTGCGGAAACCACCCGGCAGCGTGACCCGCCAATCCCTCACTTGGAACCCTCAGGGGAAAAGGAAAAGAGGACGGCCCAGGAACACCTGGCGGCGAGACACTGAGGCGGAGCTGAAGAAGAGTGGCACCACCTGGACACAGATTGAGAGATCTGCCGAAGACCGCGCCCGCTGGAGAACTGTCGCCGATGGCCTATGCTCCAGGAGGAGCGATGGGCGTAAGTAAGTAAGTAAGTAGTCGTACCTAGCGCATAGTCGTGCATAAAGGCCTGCTTTTGTTGAGCAGAGCCTACGCCTTCTTTGTGACACAGGGTTGTAGCCAATACAACATTGTCTATATATTTAAACAAACCCCGATTCTTCCCGTCCCAGGGATAAAACCACGGCACTGCGCCTCGCACAAGAATAAGTCGGAAATATGTTTCCGCTCAAAGACATCTAATTCAACATTTCAGCATTCTTCCTTAAACAAAAGGCATGAGGTGTCGACAAAACACATACACACACACGCGCGCGCACACACACACACACACACACACACACACACACACACACACTTGTTTCAAATCCACTCTTCGCTTGAGTATTGTTCTGTGCTTTTCACCCAGAAACTTTCAACATTTTCGTGTCTCCCCACAAAGTATTTTTTAATGATTGGAAGGTAGCCTTAGCTTTTTTGTCAATCCATCCGTGCATTTCTTATGCAAGTGGCACGCCGAGGCGAACGAGACGTCCAAGAAACGGCCAATTATCAATTGGCAAGGCGGACTTCGGAGAAAACATGGCTGTACTGTGGCGCGAATGTCCATGAAGAAGTTGCCGATAGACGAAATAACTGACGTTACAGATATCACAACAATTTTTAACTTGATAGAACACACCATGATGTCATATCGAAAAGTACGGGAACCTTTTCAACATAATAAATATACTCCAGGCTCAACTGTAGACAATTTTGACTAAAATGTTGTGACTTGATTCATTTCAACCAATTCAAGGGATATAATTCATAGAGTGTACTTGCACGTTGTTTCGTGTTTGCAAATGATAAAAATAACCTATGCAGCTACTTCTCAAAATATACAAATGAATACTTGAACGGCGAATACTTCCGTGTACATACACTTTTCCATTCTCGGACGCTGAGAAGCACATTACATGCCCTGCCGTCGATCAGTTGCAACCTATTTTACACGGTCTCATCCATTTTGGTTCATCTGGGCCTCTGAAACGAGACGCTGCCAGGGACGAGACGTTGCCAGGGACGTCCGGAGCTACCTCGGCCACCTTCTTTTACAGCGAGTGCCGCCTTGTGAACGAGACGACGCAGGCAACGCCTAGCCCTCGATATTTCGCAAGATTTCTTGCCGAAGAAACGCGCCCCATGCTTGTCGTTAGGGTACACGCCACTCAGTTTCTCTCGCCGCAAGTATGTGTGTTTCCACAGACGTGAATGCATGAGTGCTTGTCCTCATTGTCACTTGTCTCCACTCTCCCTACACCCACACCCACACCCACACAACTTTCCGTAAAAGAGGGTCATCTTTCTTTCTGTCTGTCAAGTTTGCCTCTGTTGGTGGGGCAGGGCTCATTTCCCCTTCTTTCCATTTCCATTTCATGGACATTCTTTCGTTTTTATTCCAGTATAAGCCTGTTACAAGTAGTATTAAAAGATTATTAATCTTTTCTTTGGCTCGTTGAATGTCTAGGGTACTTCATTACTACTTGGCACCTTCCAAACCATCATTCACACAAGGATGACGTACGGACGTAAATGAGGATTGGGATACCGAAATCAAAGTTCAAATACAGCTTTAATCAATAATAAACAAATTGGTCATGAGTGATAATTTCGACACAATAATTAATAAATCATGGAGATACTGAAACGCATTGCAAAATGGAATAAACCCTTCCCCAAAATAAATAATAATTAACTGATATCAGCTGCCAAGCCAGAGGGAAAACTATACTCACATCTCAGACCTGTAGTGGCATTCAACCAATCCGTGGCGAGCAATGTGGGCTCGCTTTCCAATGAATGAAATTCCACACACACAATGGGGAGAGGGGAATTTTGGGATGCCCATTCATGGACACACTTCACAAACACGACGAAACATGAGTTTTCCTCGCATTAGGGGAGGAGGCAGCCGTTATTTCTCGATTCTTGTAGTGGAGGTTGAGGTCTTGACTTGTATTGGGTCCAGGAGATGTAGAAGTCCCGGCGGGGGTCGCGTGGACAGACGTCCGGTGGGGCAGTCTAGCAGACGGCAAATCCTTCCCGTGGCGGGCAGAACGGCAGGCAAGGCAACTTGAGAAGGCAACGAGGAGGGGAAGGAGGCGAGAGACGGTCAGAGCTTTCTCGCAGGTGGTTTCTCAGGAGTTGGAGAATTTCTAAAGACAATTTCTCCATACAGGGTGGTCAGGAGGTAGTTCACTCAGGAGAGGAAAACGTTGCAAAAACGAGAACTCGTAATACCTTATACGTTGTCTCTCCCTGCAGTCAGAAGTGAGGGCAGTCCTCCATTCAGCTTTCGTCTACCCACAGCCACTTGACATAGCTTACGGGGCACATTTCGTCAGCGGACGAAACTTCATCAGCTTTCACAGACAGTTCAACACGTGAACTCTTTCTAAGACAGGGCGCCATCCACACGGGCTGTCTCTGTGAAAATTCTGCAATGGGCACGCCTGTGATCCCAAAACACGGGTTTAAATACAACAGCAAAAGTCTACCTGTTGTTCTCAACCAATCACGGCGTTGGAGGGTGTCTTGATTCACGATCTCATACCAAACAACCAATCAACTGTTCACACAGCCATCCACCTTCCCATTGAACAATAACTGAGCTGTCTCATTAGTCCGTTCCCTAAAAAGTTCACTGCAGATTGGTCAATGGCAGAGTGTGAACCGAGATGAATTTAATATCCTCCCAAACGTTCTACTAAGTTCGTTTCTCCATTGGAAGGAAAACAAGGTTCACTGTTCGATTTCCCTTCCAAAACTCCATTCACCATATAAATCCCATCATCAACACTGGCTTGGCAGCAATATCAAACTACACTATGGCTTGGCAGATAATTCCCAACCCACTATATGATATAACCACAACCAAGAGCAAATGGGAAATATGCGTTTCGTAACAAAGCCATAATGGATCGAGTGACAATTTCTGACGCCATCTGGACCGAGAAATGGAGCAAGAAGGTCGTCAAACATGCAGGAGGTTTGAATATTTTGTCTTCGTAACCAATATGTCAGTTGTGCTTTCTGAAAAGAGTACGAATTTACCCTTGAAATACAAACATTTAATCCATCAAAAATACATTGATCATTGTGTCGCATTTGTGAATGCATGTGTCATCTTTCAGAGCTGCATTAGACTTAACCGATATATGACACAAGAACATGTACATGTGATTGATAGAACATTGTAAGAGATAAGGATACTTTTATCCCTCCAGGTTTACTGGAGGTCCTACAGACTTTATCTGTCTGTCTGTCTGTGTGTGTGTCTGTCCCGACTCCACGGCTTATATCTCAAAAACTACTGGACGGATTTCCTTGACATTTTGCACACTAACTGGAAGTTAGGTCCGATTGAATGTTTCAAATTTTCAGAATCGAGGCTTGAAGAGAAAGTGGTTTTTTAAGGTCGTACACTCCAGAGCGCCTCCCCAAATACGCGGTTCATAGAATGGCGAAATTGCGTAATGTTTGACGTCATTAATAACGTGACGTCATTTGCAAGTAGAATTTTGAGGATAATGGATTTCGTACACTCGGAAGCACCTCCCTCGATAGTCAATAGATGTAAGAGCCTAATCGAGTCAAACTATTTTCCTACGTTCACAAAACAACATTTGGCTTCTTTGTATGATGAACGTCTACCAGCAGACGCAAAAAAGCGATACTACGCTGTGTTGGCGTCAAATTCATTCCATTTGTGAAACCGTTAAAGTATATGTACCATCTAGATCGTTGCCTTCGCTGGTTAAAAGCCTGGAATCGCCCAGCGAACTAACTGAATGTCGATAATAAATGAAGACGGCACATATACTTTGTTTGAATATGACGATTACATGTATATTCCTACACCAGGAATGTCTTTGTTTCAGGCGTTACACCCAGGTTTCCATTGATGAGAAGACGGACATCTGGAGTCTGGGAGTCATCATTGAGCAACTCCTACGGCGTTACAAGGTATACAGGACGACCTCCAGAAGAAACATTTTCCACCTCATGAAGACCTCAGCTATGGTGTTTGAGGACGTGGAGCCAGAGAGCCTGAGGGTTCTGCTAAGGTCCTGCCGCGAATACCGCCCCCATGATCGCCCGTCTGCTGAAGACCTCCTGCAGTCACGTGCCCTGAGATGTGCTGCCTCTGCAGACGAGTTCAGCAAACTCGTGCATCAAGTCTTGGCGTATTTGGCAGATTCGTCCGAGAAAGACGGCGGCAATGATGACGACAACAAAGATGACGATGACAAAAAAGTGATGCCGAGACTGGTGATGAGGCAGTGAAAGATGCCGATACTGATGGGGAGGCAGAGAAGTGATGCCAAGACAAAGGTTACTCAGCAGCCATAGCACACAGGCTTCCAGCCCCGATCCATGGAGGGCATTATGAAGGAAGTGCGGCTGTGACGCCAGGAAAACTTGTCCTTTGCCTCCAAATCAGTGGCGGCAAACACAGTCCGTGCTAGACGGCGGACTGTGGGTTAGACGTGTGTGGGAAACAGACAGCAATGTGGAAGGAAGTACGAGACGACTAGACTTGAGCAATGTTGTTTTAGACTCCTGACTTTTGCTCTTTTTTCCTCAAGGAAAAGCCGGACCTGATATTGCATCTGAATGTAGATGTGTGACACTCTAATCATGCATAATATGAAAAACGGGTACGCTAGCAAATGTTTGTGATGAGTCTCAAACATGTCTCTTTTTAACTCACATGCGAAGCAAAAGTGAGTCTATGTACTCACCCGTGTCGTCCGTCCGGGCGTCCTGTCGTCCGTCAAAAACTTTAACGTTGGATTTTTAACGGAGACTATTAAGTCTATCAACACCCAATTTGGCATGATGGTGTAGGACGACAAGGCGTACAAAAACATACATAGTGACTTGACCTTGCTTCAAGGTCAAGGTTGCAGGGGCCATAAATGTTGTCTGAAAAACAGTCATTTTTCATATTTTCCCAATTTTCTATGACGTTTTTGAGATTGGATACCTGACCTATATATGGTATACAAGGCAAAGTAATCCCTATCTTTTGATACCAGTTTGATTGACCTTGCTTCAAGGTCAAGGTCACAGGAGCTCTTTAAAGTTCGATTGGATACATTTTGTGAAGTGACCTTGACCCTGAACTATGGAAGATAACTCTTCCAAACTTCATAACATTGTAGTACACATGTTATACTTTCATACTAGGTCACCTGTGTGGTCCGTCCGGGCGTCCGGGCGTCCGTCCGGGCGTCCGGGCATCCGGGCGTCCTGTCGTCCGTAAAAATCTTTAACGTTGGATTTTTCTCGGAGACTATTAAGTCTATCAACACCCAATTTGGCATGATGGTGTAGGATGACATTGCGTCAAAAACATACATAGTGACTTGACCTTGCTTCAAGGTCAAGGTCACAGGAGCTCTTTAAAGTTGGATTGTATACATAATTTGAAGTGACCTTGATCCTGAACTATGGAAGAAAACTCTACCAAACTTCATAAAATTGTAGTACACATGTTATACTTTCAACCTAGGTCACCTGTGTCGTCCGTCCGGGCGTCCGGGCACCCTGTCCTCCGTAAAAAGGTTAACGTTGGTTTTTTTTCTGAGACTATTAAGTCTATCAACACCCAATTTGGCATGATGGTGTATGATGACAAGGCGTCAAAAACCATACATAGTGACTTGCCCTTGCTTCAAGGTCAAGGTCGCAGAGGCGGTAAATGTATAAAAACAGCCATTTTTCACATCCTCTGAGCATGTGAGTCGTGTGGGCTTTGCCCTTTTTGTTTTTTCAATGTATAGCACATCTATCTGTTTTTGCTGTCATTGTTACTGAAAGAGATGGAAGGGATTTTGCTGTAACACAGCTGAAAAGTGCTCCTGTAATAGAAATAAACGACCTTCTGCTATCAAATTGCCTTGTTTGTTGCTTTTCATGCCTTGATTGAATACAGAACGCGTCCCCTATTTGTATTTTATCAAAGAACGTTTTAGTGAATCATTGTACACACAAACTTTCAGGGCCAGTCCCATGGAAATACAGTAGCACCTCGATGATAAGTATATGTTGAGGAATGTAGATTTATACTTATTATCAGAGTATACTTATTATCAAGGTCGTCTGTATCCACGAAAACAGAACAGGGCTATCTGGAAGGGTAGGTTGGATGGATAGTGTTTTACGGCCTATCAGCCTTTGTAGGCTATGTAAGGCCATTAAGCAGGAAAATCACTAGAACAGTTGAGAGTAAACGTAATCCAGTCACGGTGTCCCTAGTTATTCGCCTCTTACGAATCGCGTAGGGAGACGCGGTGGGTCAATTCTTACCCCGAACCCACAGGGGGAGGAAGGGTAGGAACAAGGAACAAGGAAAATAAATGGATGTGTGTGCGTAAAACAAGATGCTTATCCATTTGAACGGGAGGTTGCATTACGAGCGAGCGAGCGAGCGAGCTAGAGAGAGAGAGAGAGAGAGAGAGAGAGAGAGAGAGAGAGAGAGAGAGAGAGAGAGAGAGAGAGAGAGAGAGAGAGAGCGAATGTGTGATTTAATTGATTTATTGAACTTTATTCCAAGGGAAATTCATGAATTTGGTATAGTTGCCTGTCTTACATTCAGCCCTTCTAAGAAAAACAAGCAAACAAACAAACCCAATCCCACCCCACCCCATCCACCCATCCACCCAAAATTGACACAGTAACATAAATCACAATAAACTAATGGTAATGAAATATGACACTGAAAATAATCATAAAGGGAATTAGAATAAGATGAAACATTACCTAGGATAACGGTACGATAAAACTAATTTCAATGTAACATTCTGCAAAGATTTCACCAATTAGGAGAATAGTTATGTGTTCTACATAGTAACCCCTGAGCACCAGACCCCCAAATTCGTAAAATCATCTCCTCAGGCTACATGCACCTACACCGCCTTTGGAGTGTCAGGGATTGTCTGACTGAAAAGACCGCTGCAGCCCTGGTGGTGACCCTTGTGCTGTCCCATCTTGATTACTGTAACAGTCTGCTGACTGCTGCAACCAACGGTCAATTGCAGAGGCTTCAGCGTCTTCAGAATTCTGCAGCTAGGGTAGTAAAACGACTGCCGAGGTGGGCTCGCATAACCCCTGTGCTCAATGACCTTCATTGGCTTCCAGTTTGCCAACGGGTTGAATTTAAGACCCTCGTCATCGTGTTTAAGTGTGAAACTGTTGCAGCCCTAACCTACTTCAGAGCATTCCTTAGACCTCACAACCACACAAGGGGTCTCCGTTCCTCAAACAAAAGACTCTTGACTGTCCCACAAACAAGGTTACGGAGCTTCGGTGATCGCTCCTTCAGTGTTGTTGGACCGAGACTCTGGAACCAACTTCCTGAGGGTCTGAGGGCTAGTCCATCCTTGGCCGCCTTTAAAACTGGCCTCAAAACTTTTTTATTTCGTCTTTTCGCGCCATGAGCATATTTATCGTGATAATGGCGCAGTAAAAAATGAAAATACACACAAATACAAGAAAGGGTATGTATAGTAAACAAATCAACCTAGGCTGTAGTAATATAAACCTATGGGCACAACGAAGAGACAGACAAAGAATAGACATACAAAGGACAGACAGACACAAAGAACAGATAGACAGATAGGTTTCCCCTTTGATCATACTGCCCAGCTCAATTAAATCCTAGCGTCTGGATTACGATATTTTTAGGTGAGGGGTAATCGGCAGATACGGCTGCTGCTTCTCAGGCCTCCCTGTCGGAGCGTATGCGTCTCTGCTGCTGCTGTTGCTGCTTTGCGTGCGTGTGTGTGTGTGTGTGTGTGTGTGTGTGTGTGTGTGTGTGTGTGTGTGTGTTTGAGTCAAAAAGACACATAAAGGTCAAATGTATTAAAAATGAATAGAGAGATACAGTTTATGGAGCAAACTACTTTTAAGAAAGATAAAAAAGAGCAAATGTAGCATGCCATTTGTTTGTTTTCTTTAACATAAATGGTAGGCGATATATGTTCATGTTTTAAATGAGAATATCTCGTTCATACTAGAATCAAAGCTTTCTCTCTCTCTCGGTTTCTTTCTCTCTTTCTCTCTCTCTCTCTCTCTCTCTCCATCTCCCTCTCCCTCCCTCTCTCTCTCTCTCTCTCTCTCTCTCTCTCTCTCTCTCTCTCTCTCTAGCTGTCACCCTCTCCCCCGTGCGCTCGCGCACACACGCAAGCACGCAGCATGCACACATCCACAAACGCATATTCACAAACCCTCATTTATACATACGTCTTAAACACACCCACATATACATGCGTGCGTGCGCGCGCGCGCGTGCATCCCCCCCCCCCCCCCCCCCCCCCTGTAACTCTTGTACCTGTATAATTGGATGACATCAAACCTTTGAATTCTTTGAAGGATTATGCAACTTCAATTCAGAATATTTGTTTTTTTGGAAATTAAACAAATTGATGCTTTTTACCAACGTGTTATTTGTACAAAACAGTCGCATTTTCAGTTGTATAGTGGGATACATCTGATTGAACGCCTCAGGAGATACATAGGCCCGGGCGACATCTCAGATCTTCATGTCGATCACTGCTCCATTCCCCACTCCATTTCAACACAGAAAGTCTCAGAGAGAGAGAGAGAGAGAGAGAGAGGGGGGGACGACGAAAGAGAGAGGAAACGACGAAAGAGAGAGAGAGAGAGAGAGAGGGGGGGGGACGAGAGAGAGAGAAAACGAGAGAGAGAGAGAGAGAGAGAGAGAGAGAGAGAGAGAGAGAGAGAGAGAGAGAGAGCGTTGGTAAAGGCAAGGCAAACACTCTGAACACAGGTCTTCAAACAAATCCAGTCTGCAGACTACTTTGTTTCATCCTGAGAGTATGCCCATATGTGTGAGGTTGACACTATACAAAAGCCAAAAACGTACATACATACGTGTGTTAAAAGGAAGTGCAAAAAAATGTATTTTCAGGACATTCAGACAACCTAAGATTTTAGGAATAAACCGGAAAGGAATTGTAACCTTTTAAGACTGGTATTCAGTTCTTGAGTGAGATTACATTCACCTGAAAAGAAGAGCGTTGGAGTCAGAACTGACTGAGGGACGGTGGCGAGGATTATCACTGTAGGCTGGAGGTAAGAATAGGCCCAGTGTGTCTCCCTTCCTGATTTATCAAAGGCAAAATATTAGGGAATTAGTGATTTGGTCTTGGTCTATATGAATCGAGTGCTTTCGCGTTCAATTGCCTCACATAGCCTACAAAGACGTATAGGCAGTGAAACTCCATCCAACCATACACCCACCCAACCAGCCAGCCAGCCTTCCGCCCGCCAGTCCTTCCGTCCATCCATCATTTTATCCGTCCATCCATCCATCAAATCTATCCATTCATTCATCCATCCTTTCGTCCATTTGTCCGACTTTCCCTCCGCCATTCCCTCCCTCCACTTATCCGTCCATTCATTCATTTATGCATCCATCCATCCATTCCATCCATCCATCCATCCATCAACCATCATCCACTTCTTACAGAAACTTTGTGTACGACACACCTAGTGTAATCACTTCAGATATGTTTTAACTTGTGATAGCTGTCATTCCATTTTTTTTGTCTCATGCCATTCACTTTGCT